>JANJGK010000053.1:11612843-11647843 GCA_039081455.1 Macrobrachium rosenbergii | reverse complement strand
TCTTCTAGTCAGTCCTCTCCCTCAAATTGAGTTGCTTTCAGGCACTTTGTTTCTTTTCGTTTGATGATTCGTATATTTTTGCTAGCTCGCGTGCGTAAGGGACAAAAGCTTTGGCCTTAGCTAAAGACAGATTTCACTCTCCCAACACAAATGGCTTAGATGTTCTGTTTAGGAAGTATTTTTTGTCTGGTTAGGCCTAAGAAAGTTAGGATAATGGAATTCCCAAGTCATTTCCGCCAGCTTTCTTATATTCCTTGTTTTTAGTTTTGTGTCTTATCCTTCAGAAGAATTCGTTATGTTCTTGTTTGCTTGGTCATGTTTACACAAACTATTTTACTTTTCAGATGGAGGAGTTGATAATTAAATTTTCAAGGAATGATTAATTTCCTCATTTTGTTTTCATGATCAAGTTTCATTTCTGCGATTTCAAATGGCCAAACATCCTCATGAGTCTCAAGAAAATATCTCTCGAAAACTTTGAAAAAATGTTAAAAACACGTTATTCTGTCTAACATTTGAATAAAACCATGAATTATCGAACTACTCGAATTGAAGTTCTAACACGTTTAATCAGTTTTACGAACTCGGCCTCCGAGTTCAAGCCCCGCTCGTAACTTGATTAGAGATCATCGGCAACACCACTTGCCGTCTCTGTGAAGGGGGATAAATGATTTGAGGAGTCCATAAGTGTACCAAGTGAGTCATCAACAGCCACTTCCGGATTTCCCTGGCCCTCGCCAGAGTGTAGAGGATGTTTAGGCACTGATTATGTATATAAGCTCGGCTCTAGAACATTATACAAGTCTACCTGTCCCTTGCCTCTGCCGCTCGTGAATGTCTCATCGCACTGCCATTCACCTTTAAATGACTCCTTATAATGTAACCGAATCTTAAGCTACATAAATAAAACTAATAATGATTCAGTTGTATATAACAACTTCTCATCGGTTTTATGTTTATAAGAAACATGAAGTTAACACACGTACACTGTAGTGCACCACGTGTTTTTAATTTGGACAACCTAATGCAAGAGGAAGAAAAATTGCCTAACAGATTATCAGAAGGTATTACTCTTTAATATTTCCTTAACAGGTGCTACTGAAAATAATGAGTGACCCCAAACCTTGATGCATGAGAGTACAAGACCACATAGTTTTTGTGCGTATTTTTTTGTTTCTTTGTACCAGTCATTTGCAGTTATGCGACACTAATGAAGCAAGCCCAGGGGGTAGATGGGTTCTCTCTTCTAGTTGTAAGGGTAAGCTATAGACAGTATGCCCACGGTACACTATTTATTGTCAAGATTTGATCGGCCTTTATGCAGCGGGAAAATGGAGAAGTGGTATATCAGACCACATGGCTGTTACTAAAATAACCTTCCACACTCTTACTTAGATGGATATTATTAAAGGTGCTGATATGGTGCAAAGTTGCAGAACTATGAGTAAATTAAAAAAGAGGAATCATTATCGTTTTGATAACGAAATGTGTAACTGTTCCACACTTTTACTAAACTATGTTTTCTCGGTGCTGACATGGTACCAAGTTGGGAGAGATTGTGACCAAAACAAAAGTAGGTCTTCAAATAGAGAAATATAGTATACAAACTGTATGCACAGTAAAGAAATATAGTGGTGCATATATGAATTAGATGGCAGCAAGCAAAATTAAGAAATTTTATACTGAGGTTGATGCACAGAATACCAAGATAATATGGTTGATAAGGAGATATATACATATAACTTAAGATAAAAAAAAATTATTTTAATCTAATACTGACATGTATAAATGCGCGGAGTGACGTCGACCGATGATGCATTAGTTTAAATAGGAACGAATTCTTTTTTTTTTTTTTTTTTTTAGCAGAAAGGTTAGTTCTATTCTTTTCACTGAACGTCTTATTTCAAATGCATACATTTCTGACCTGAACGTTTCCATACTTAAGCATTTTCGCCGCTCGTCCTCATCCCCAGTAGGACGGCTTAAGCCTGTTCACAAATACTAAGTCTTCATTTTCCAGTTGCATTTTCGAGGCTGATGCAATTACGGGCGCAATAATATTTTAACTCTGCACTAAAGCACATCCATATACATTATATTGAAAACACTAAATCACAGAAAATTAATAAAAACGAATAAGAATGAAAAAACTTAGCTTCAACATAGAACCCACCCGAGCATGAGAAGTGAGGAGACTGAAAAAAAATATATAAAAACATTTTAAAAAACACCAACAAGTCTGTAAAACACCAAATTTGGCCACAGTCAGTTGTGTAGACGACAAATGGGCTTTTATAGCGTTGGGACTGCCTTTTTAATTAAAAGAGATTCTAAAATGTTCAAGTCAGTTTTACGTTCACTCTTACAACAACCTCGAAATCTTTACGCTTCCAAGTCTTTATGCTTCTAAGCGAACTCTCAAAAGCCTCCTCGTCCATCCAACAGAGGTCTCATGATAACATTCTGGGCACGTATACTTCTACACGTCTATAGCAGGGAAAACCTCTTTGAAATATATGTAGGCATTTTCTCCTAAATATACTATTACGTAGTAAAGGAAAAGAAGCATACATTGTCATTTTTGGTTCCCTAAAGATCTTAGGTGGTTCACATATCTTTCCATTCAGCATTTTCCTTAGACCCCTTGAAAGCAGCCTTGAGGGAACCGATTACCTGTTTGGTATGAATTTTTACAGCCCTTGTATGTTATGGTAACGAGACCATGGAATCGGGAGGAAAGTTCAATGAATCCCGATTCTGCCAAGGACATATGAGCTTGAGTGTTTTTTATTTTTATTTATTTTTTTTTTTACATTTAAAGAAAAGTAAAACAGGAACACAGCCAAGGTGCCGAGTCCCTCACAGCAGGATAAGGATTTCACAGCAACAACTGAGCAACCAATGATGGGCAATCATTGGTTACTTTTGATTCTCGAAGATTGGTGGATAATACTCATAACATTATTCTAATGCTAAGGATGAGATATTGTATTGCTTTGCCTTTAACAAAACTGCAAGCAGTATCATAGATGAGGGCGTGAAAGGCACGTTTTCTTAAGATTAATACACATTTACCTTATAAATTGTGTATAGATACAAATATGTTCTCTGATGCTGTTTCCGTGGGAAAATAGGGCATCAGTTGGGCCGTTCCTGAGGTTTGACCTCTGGTTTCAAAGGTGAATTCCTTCTCATTTACAAAAAAAGAGTTAATCGGTTGATTGCCCTATACTGCTGAATTGAAGGGCGAAAAATTATTTTTTTCATCAATATTCTTCTTCTGGTGATGCTGTTGTGTCTCTGCAATGGGGAAAAAGAACCTCCTCAAACGTTTGAGTAAATGGTAATTGGAGATGCGCTTATCAGTCTCACTGGAATGACATGACTCTTTGAAGCTTGCATCTTGCGGTAGCCGAACAGGACAGAGGCTCGGGTGACGGAAATTGCATTGCTTGATTAAGTTTCTTCTTGGCCTGGAATCTTTTGCAAACCAAACATTAGGAGGATAAGCTCCCTTACGGGATTACTTTTATCCTTAAAAGCGTCCATCGTCTTCACGAGGGCAGAGCAATCCAGAGATAATCGACTACTTTGCCTGTTGTATCTCCGGCAAATAAAAGATTAACCGAGTATGGATCTCGACACTTAAACAGACCGAAATATATTTGGGAATTGGCAAATTAGGTTGGGACCTAACGACCCATAGAATGCGTGGTGTCTAGCCACGCGTACAGCAATTGATGACAGGCATATGGTTAAACATGAGAACAGAAATCATTCAAAAATATAGATGAAATAGGACTAGTCGTTGCCAGCCACACACACTCACACATACATATGTATGTACAGTATATATATATATATATATATATATATATATATATATATATATATATATATATATATATATATATATATATATATATATATATATATATATATAAATAAGGCCTAAACCCACATAAATTTAATCCTTCTTTTTCTTTTCTGCCCGCATGCTTTGCTACAGAGTTTAAGAGTTCCTAGTCTGGCATGGAAATGTTCTTCGTTTACTTACTTGCGTGTTGTGAATTCTTTTCTGGGGTCCCTGGTCTCTTTTGTTTTCGGATTTGTTTCTTTCTCCCTTGTAACTGCTGGCGCAGACAGCAGTCGTAAAAATCTTCTTCAGTTAGAAAAACCACCTTCTACAATTTTATGCTATCCCTGTTGTATCCCAAATCCTGTTCTATCTTTTTAGCGGATGCTCGAGTAAACAAATATTTTTATCATGTATGAATGAAAATAAAATTATGAGCATCATCTATTTGTTTATTAGTTCTTTCCACATTTTATTCTTAGGCCTCAGAGAATGGTTAATGATTTAAGAGATGTTTCAAGAAGGGGATTCGTGTACACAAGGTTATGATGAAAACTCATCCTCTTCCCCCAGACGTTTTAACTAATCGTTTGCTTTAATTCCTCACCAGCTCTTAACCTTACTTGCAGTTCCTATCTTCTCTCTCTCTGCTGCTTAGCATTCCCTCTACTTTTTTGCAGCACTGACTTTGATTCCTGCCCTTTTCAGATAATCCGACCACACCCTCTATCTCTCTTGCAATTCCCCTTCTGTTTCTGCTGTTAAAACCAGGTCATCTACGAACAGCAATACTATTTGTTATCAGTAGTCAAATTGTTATTGTATATTATCTGAACGTTGTAAGATCTTTAGTGAATGAAAGGTCTTCAGTTATGACGTTATTTTGAATAAAGTCAGTGGAAAGCTAATTGTCTAAACATCTTATATATCAGATTTTATGTGCATTTTTAATTGAGTCTGGCCTTTTTATTTAAAAAAGTGGACAAAAGATGTAATAAATTCATAATGATGTTTATACAAGGTCTAATTGTACAAAATAATTTGTACTGAAAATTTTATAATTGTTTTTCTTTCTTTTTAATCTGTTTTTTTTTATTTAACTGACTGAAATATTCATGACAAATAGTTCTGAAGTCATTCTTTAAGGCAGATGGCCTCGAAATTGAAGGTCAGTCTCTAAGCAGCATTACAAGGTGGCAGTATTTTTGAAATTTCGCTTTCAGATTTAAGAGCAGTAACCAAAAATTACACAATATTACCCATTTGACCTAAAAAACGATATCACATTTTCATTTATATAATGAAATGTTATTCTGTGAAGATGTCTACACTCTCAGGATATTTATTACCAAGATGGAATCGCTTTTAATGATGATTGTTGTTCTTGTAATGATTATTGTGACAAATCAAGTTTTAGCCATACCATGTACCATAGGTTTCCTGTCCCGTCGAGTATCGTTTATGCTAATGGTTGGAAGTTAGTTGCCTCTAATCGCCATGAGTCATCAACCGAAACTTCTCTGATATTTGCCCGCTGGTGTTTCTAAACGGATATATTTTTATGGATTTTGTTGGTTTGTTTGTTTGTTTCCTAATATGCCTGTGTATTAGCAGAATAACACTATTATTTTCCTTATGAATTCATCCTTATGTCGCTCGATGATAAATATTAATACAGAAATAAAAAATCCAAATAAATTCTGACATTGTTTTGCCAGAATAGACAAAATACAAGGCTTCTTGTACATGCAACGTCGTTTATCAACTGCTTTTTACTCTTTACTCAGTGGAAATGTTTCCTAACTCCTCGTATCCTCTACGTTTTATTTCGTAAAAAACTAAAAACACCGAAACAAGAAAAAAACCACAAGAAGATAACATTGTAATTACGTGCATTTTTGTTTCAACTATTTTGCTGAGTTGAACTTTTTATATATACACGCATAAGCACGCACACATATACACGTACACACACACAGACACACTCACCCACCCACCCACCCACCCACCCACCCACCCACCCACCCACCCACACACACACACACACACACACACACACACACACACACACACACAATATATATATATATATATATATATATATATATATATATATATATATATATATATATATATATATATATATATATATATATATAGGAGCCTCGCTGGCACAGTCGGTTACAGCAGCAGCTTCGGACTTTGTAGAGGTCTGTGGCGCGGGTTCAAATCCGCAGCCGACTGATCAGAGAGGCGGACACTTTGCTATCCTAGTAGACATCCCGGGATTATGTATGTAATCAACGGATAGGTTTGCTTAAAAAGCAAATGGGTGTTACAGACTAAATACACACACAAAACAAAGCCACTACAACATCTTCTAAAAACATAACAAACATCTCACACGTCTCGAACTCTCGACCTACCCGCGCAACAACTTCTCGCTGCTGGGAAGAAAGCGCGTTGGGTCTGGTATAATACATGTAACATACGCTACCGGGGTCTAAGCGATGTCAGGCAGGAGGCAGGGCAGCCGATCGAGACTACGG
Source organism: Macrobrachium rosenbergii (assembly GCA_039081455.1). Classification (NCBI taxonomy): domain Eukaryota; kingdom Metazoa; phylum Arthropoda; class Malacostraca; order Decapoda; family Palaemonidae; genus Macrobrachium; species Macrobrachium rosenbergii. Next base: position 11,641,438 of record JANJGK010000053.1, on the reverse strand, counting down.
TCTACCCCAAAGCCAAATCAAAAGTCCTTCAAAAGAAGGCATCGTGCTTACCCCATATAAAAATGGGAAAAAAGCAGGTTAAAAGAAGAAGAAGAATATATATATATATATATATATATATATATATATATATATATATATATATATATATATATATATATATATATATATATACATACATGATACAAGTAGTCGCTGGAAACTAAAACAGATTACGGTAGTTCTGGTAGTACCATTTACGTGTTATAAGCACAAAATATGTTATTTATGTTATTACAAGTGTTCAAAGACCCTAACATCAACATTATATTACCAAACTGAGGATGTCCTCATTCCGCCTATTGTAAAGAAATATCAATGTTCGACAGATCCGGACATGCGAGTTAAGAAACATTTTTCCTCCTTGTAGCTGTAATGGGTTCGGTAACTTCTGTTTTGTAACTCAGGGTATACTGTTCATTTATTTTCTTCCGGAATTCGTGAGGCGCAGTATAAAACATTCGAAAATATTAACAAAATACAAAAAGTGAGTAACTGTGGCATTTACAATACACACACACACACACACACACACACACACACACACATATATATATATATATATATATATATATATATATATATATATATATATATATATATATATATATATATATATATATATATATATATATATATATATATAGAGAGAGAGAGAGAGAGAGAGAGAGAGAGAGAGAGAGAGAGAGAGAGAGAGAGAGTTTTGATATTTCCTTTGTTCTCAATTGTTTCATCACGTGATTGTGGGATACCGCAACACATGCATATGACGTAATTATCATGCTTGAAAACTTAAACAGATGTGAGCAGTTGCTAGAATCTATGGTGATCAGCCAACCCTCATTCCAAAAATTTATAATAATTTCCTTTTCCAATCAGCTAAGTAAAGTCTTTGATGAAATCTCATCTTTTGGGCGGCTGCTTTTGTTGTATTTTTCCAACTTCCTGAAAAAAACGAACTATTTTATTGTTTCGGCTGTGCTGGGAATGTTTTTAAATTGTTCATTATACGAATTTTCCTCGAGATGCATTTCCTTTCTCTCCCTTCATTCCCTCGTTGATTTCTTTGATTGATCTTTCCCCTTTCTCCCTTTGGATCAAGAGGCCTGGCTTGGTAATTCATTTACCAAAGAAAAGGGAAGAGAATTTAAGTTCGGCTCTCCTGGCGCGTCATAACTCGTCTTCAGTTTATGTGATTCAGGGGAAAAACAAACATCATTTATCCTCCCAAATTCCATCGTCCGGTTTGTGGCTTTCGTTCACTGTTTTTTTTTTTTTTTTTTTTTTTTGAAAAACACATGCGTTCGTTAACGTTTACATGTTTTTAAAAGTTTCCGTGGTTGAACTGGCTATGACAATAGGTACTCATATTCCAGTTTATCACAGGTTGCAGTTTGAATGTACTGTACTATGACGCAGATATTCGCCGTAAAAAATTCCATTTTCTGTCTGTCCGTATCTTTCTGTATATATACATATACATATACACACACACACACACATATATATATATATATATATATATATATATATATATATATATATATATATATATATATATATATATATATATATATATATATATATTAGCGAAGGCGTGAGTACGAGGCTGTCTACAAACTTACGGATTTATTCAAACAACAAACAGGCAGGTCAGTAGCTCTTGCAAGCAGAAATGTAGTGCCTGACATGAGATGAACAAAACAGAGGTCAGAGTACAACCAACTGTGTTTGTTGGAAGATGGAAAGATGTACATACATCAATATACAAGGCATGAATGAAGTTATGATACATATAGCTGGAATGCTGACACTGTAATGCTTGCACTAAGAATGATACATTTAACATAACAATAATATGAATGAGAATATATGTACAAAGGATGCTTGACATCTGTGTTTCTTGTACTGTATGTGTGCGCTTGGCGCTCGGGGATGCTTGTTGTGAGGAGATTAGCTGGCCAGGTAAGATGGACAGTGCGTGGGTCCACGTGGGACCCTACAGGACTCCCCCACTTGTAGAGGCCTACAATTGGTGTCTGGGAGGTATGCTGGTTTTAGGTTGTCGATGGAAACCCATGTAGTTCTGCCGTCCACCGTCGTTTGGTAGGCTTTGTGTCTTCTCTGGATGACATGATATGGTCCTGAGTAGGCTGGGGAGAAGGGGGTGGGGTTTCTGTGTGCATCTGCTCATATGAACGCATATTTTGTGTGGTGCATTTTGTTGGGGACATACACTTTTCTGGCCTTGTGGTAAGTTGTTTTGGCCAGTATTATTTGTTCTGATGCATTGTGGGTGTTGGATGGGGATGTTGGGCTCGTTGGATGTTGAAAGACGTCTGCTGGTAATGTTAATGATGATCTGTACAGGGCTTCTGCAAGAGATGCACTGAATGACACGGTTGGTGACGTTCTCAGGCCCAGTAAGACCCAAGGTAACTCCTTTCTCCAACTCCCACCTTGACATCTGGCAGTGGGTGATGCTTTCAATGACTGGTTTAGCCTTTTGATGATGCTGTTAGCTTCTGGGTTGTAGGTCGTTGTGTGTATTATCTTTGTCCCCAAACTGTCTCTGAGGGCGTTCCATAAGTCAGATGTGAAGTTTGTCCCCCTGTCGCTCATGATAATCTGTGGGACTCTGTGTCTGCTGACCCATCCAATGAGTGCCATATAGGTATTGCTTTGGGCCACTTGGAATTTCTGTCAGTGATGATGAACAGGTATCTGTACTCCTCAGAGGTGGGTAGAGGTCCCACTTTGTCAACGTGGATGTGGGCTAGTTATTTTTGACATCTGACACAGAAGGCATTTTCTTGTCCAGTTTTTACGTCCTTTTTCATTCCCCACCAGATGCACCACTCTGTTTAAATTTGGGTGGTTGCCCGGCCTGATGGGTGGGACAGGTTGTGGGCGAGGTTGAAAGCCTTTTTTCTGAGGCCTTCTGGCAGGTAGGGGTGAAGGCATCCAGTACTTGTTTTGCAGGTGATGGTTGTCTCTCCATTGTTGATTGACAGGTTGCTCCACGTAAGGGAGGGGTTGTCCCACCGCAGCTGGTGTAGGTCCACGTCGTCCCTTTGCACCTCTGCTATTTCGGGATAGGCTATCCCGAGCTGGATGGTGTTGATGCAATTCCTCAGAAGTGCGTCCGCCACAGTGTTTGCTGAAACCTTCAAATACTTGATGGTGCAGGAGTGTTCAGCTATTGCTGATAGGTGACGCTGTTTTTCCTTCAAGCATGTGGTGAAAGTTATGGATGGCTTTGTTGACTTTTAGGAGCCCCCTATTGAATGTGGAGTACTTTTGTTCTGCTGATGTTAACTTCTTGCTGAAGAACGCCAGTGGCCAACGACCATCGTCTGTGTCCTCCTCTAATACCGTGCCCATCACTGTGCTACAGGCATCAGTCGTCAAAGTGAGGGACCTATGGGTTATAGGAAAGATTAATGTGGCAGCAGAGGTTATTGCTTATTTTGGTGAAAGAGATGCATCATCTTGAACTTCTGACCAAGTTAATTTTTAGGTTTTCCTTGCAGACATGTGTAGATTAGGCTCATGATTTTAGCAATATTTGCAATAAACCTATGATGATAGCTGATTAGTCTTAAAAATTCTTGTACTGCTTTAATTGTTGTTGGTTTTGGGAAGTTGATAATTGCTTTTACTTTCTCTGGGAGGGGTTTAATGCCATCTGGGCGTATTTGATGTCCCAGGAATTCCACTATTTTCTTTGCCCATTCGCTCTTGTCTTCCCTTACTACAAGTCTGTTTTCTTTAAGATTCTGCAGCACCATTTTGACAACTTTAAGATGTTGCTTGAGGTTGGGGCTAAATATGAGGATGTCGTTGACGTGGACCACACAGAAGGGAAGGTCTCCCAGCAGTTTGTCCATAAGTCTTTGGAAGGTTGCCCCTGCATTCCAAAGGCCGAAACAGCTGTATTGAATGTGTAGGTGCCGAAAGGGCTGCACAGGTGCCATGTTCCACCTGGTTTTAGTACCACGTGGAGGGGGGATGCCCATGGGCTGGGGGCTTTTTGGCATATTCCTGCATTGTCTGTTTCCCTGAATACTTGTTTGAAGTAGGCAAGTTTCTCTGGGGCTAACCATCTGAAGCGTGCATGGACTGGGGGCAGTCCGTTTCTGTATGGTGCTGGATGTTGTGTTGTGCTGGTTTGGCTGAGTCATGCTGCAATTCGTCTTTGAAGACCTCTGAGCAGTCTTGTAGTAGTCGGCGTATCTCTGGCCTTGGGGTAGTTGCTGCAATGGGGCCTGTTTGTTGTCTCTGCTGTTGTGGTGATGATGTGGTGGCAGGTTGTTTGCACAGCTGTTGAGGAGATGATACTGGAGCTGTTTTCGGGATCAGTTGTTTTGATGTTACGTTCACTAGCAGGTTGTGTGCTTTGAGGAAGTCTGCTCCTAAAAGTGCTATCATCACACCTGCCATAATGAATGTCCAACTGTAGCCTTTCCCATTGAATGATACATTCATATTTCACTTTTCCAATACATCTTGAGTGACACTATGCTGGGGGTGGCTATGTGGAGGTTGGTGGGTGGGGTGGGGTTGAGTCGTTTGTGCAGGCTGGCTGGCACAAATGATTTGCATGCCCTGGTGTCGACGAGGAATTCTGTGTTCGACCTTTGTCCCTGATGAAGAAACACGTGGAGCCCTTTCTTTCATATCTGGAAGAAAGACAGCGGTGCACAAGTCTGCTCACCGCTGACGTTTAGTTGTTTGGGCTGCAGACGCAACCATCTTACATGTTTTTTGAAAACAGGCAGCCTTTGTTACAAATATTTTCCAAATTTCCAATGGGAAAAGCACATTCCCTCTTGTGGTTGGTCTTTCTTCTGTCTGGTCTTCCCCTTGATGGATTGTTTTGGAAGCTCTGCTTGTGAATGGGGGCGGCCGGTTCCTTTGGGTTACTGTCAGATTCAGTGAGGTTGACTGCTGGGACTGTCGAGCTTCTGCTGCTGCTATGGGTGGCTGGGTGGGCTCTGCTGTCTTGTGGGTCATGTATGCTGCGTTGACCAATTTTAGGAATTCTTCAATGGGCACGCTGGAGGCGTTGGGCATGGCTGCCACTGTTTCACAGGCCAGTTTTGTGAGGAGGACGGTGTCGTTGGAGAGGCTGGCATCGTTGGGGTTGGTTGCACTGACATCTCTGTGGTCAGCAATGATGAGTCTACAAACTTACAGATTTATTCAAACAACAAACAGACAGGTCAATAGCTCTTGCAAGCGGAAATGTAGTCATTGTCATTGGGCTTGGGTTTTTGTCTGCCAAATTTTAAACCAAGTTTCAGTAGTTTTCATTTACCACTCGATATTCTCTTTGGACAACTTTGGTCATTACAGCTCATAGGTGACTTATCCATTTTGCAAAGAGAACTCCAGAGCATTGCTCACAAAACTTTCTCAAAATTATCTAACAAATTGTTTCCCTCCTTATATATATATATATATATATATATATATATATATATATATATATATATATATATATAATGTATATATATATATATATATATATATATATATATATATATATATATATATATAATGTATATATATATATATATATATATATATATATATATATATATATATATATATATATAAGGAACGATGGAAGGTTAAATATAAATTTGAAGGGCTTGAAAATGAAAGACTATTAGTTCCTGAATGAGTAAAGCAAGAGAACATTGAATATAAGTATCTGAGAGAGATAATCAGTGTAGTAAAAGATAATGTACTCCTAGATGAATGTATGCATTGTTAGTGAAAGACTAAAGAGAAGTGAACAGAACTGGTCCTAGTTCTTCCAGTACTTCTTTCTCTTTCCTTGGTTCTCTTATTATCGGGGTTTTGTGCTCTCCTCACGCATTCACTGAATTGGAACTGCTTTCCTTAAGTTATTTTTCGTCTCTACTGACAACATATCAGAGCCTGTTTTCTGGCCAGTCCGGAGGTTCATCGTGTATAAGGGATTTTATATTAAAAACGAGTCTTGTAAACTCTAACTCTTCAAATTACCGCATAACTTTTTTAATTTATACATTTGTAAATGTCTACCTCTGCCATACATTCGCTTGTCTGATAAAATCTCCCTAAATAATCATGATCTAAGATGATATAGATTTAGTAATTTTCTTCTTACTCTTTCTCATTTACGATAACTATTATCCCATAAAAACTATATAAAAGATAATATTATTATCCATGCGTTTCATCATATGTGGGAATTTCCATGTGCGGTCACTGTGGATAACACCACTAACTACCGGCAGATTTCACTCTGCCTGCGCTAATGCTTTATTTGTTGTTTCTGAAAGTTAAAACCTTTAAGCTTATGAAGAATGGAGAAAACAGAGTCCGAATCTAGTTTCCATAGCCTTTTCATCTCTTCATGCATAATTGTTATTCTTTTTGACTTATTGCAAGAGTTTACAGTTTTCACTCACGTCTAGATGGTTGGTAATTGGATAGTCTTTCTTCTGATTGTTTTGAAGATAAAGTAGATAAGCCCTATCCTAAAGTTGCGAATGAAATTGGTACAGACTCTTCAAGAATACAGGTATATATCTCCACTTTCTTCTTTATGCTGGCTATATCAGAAAATATAAGCATCTTATTTTGAAATTTTGTGTAAAGATTGATCACAGTTTTTTTTGTACGCTTCTTTTATGACGGTACAAGCTAATTACCGTGGACCATACATAACTGCACTTCACAGACTAATTAGGGAGGAATCCATCTCAAGGTCTTTCTTTGTAGTGTCATGCCATCCACGAACTAGTTGCCATTAACTTCCTTAGAAGTTTAGAGCAACTTTCCGGCTTATTTACTTTTCTTGTGAAAACAGAAGTTGAATTATAAGCGCAAATTGTAACACTGGTTACAATTTTATGTACCTTTTTTCATTTCAAAATTTTTCTACTGGATAAAAAGTCCATTAATTTTGACTTCGAAGACGCCAACTTAATCTATGATCGACGGAGACATCATTAGTATTAAAGACTTCATTAGCCAAGATCAGTGGTTTAATCCCCCTAATTAACGATGCTATATCCTGATGTTTAAGGAAAATGAGATCCTATGATGAAATTCCAAAGTTTAAGGTATGATTATTTTTTCTGGTTAAAGGATTTATTAATCAGTTATTTTCGTTGTTCTTACAAATGACTGAAAATAATGTCAACATAAATTGAAATGTACTCTATTATGACGGACAATGTCTGGGCTTGTCCTTGTCGATCTAAGTAACAATCATATTGTAACGGAGAAAATGTGCTTTGTTAAGTTTTAGAATACACATGATTGCATTTGGCACACACTATTAATCTCTGTTTTATATATATATATATATATATATATATATATATATATATATATATATATATATATATATATACTGTATATATATATATATATATATATATATATATATATATATATATACAAAGAGAGGAAGAGTGTGTGCTCAATGTAATCATGCACATATATATATATATATATATATATATATATATATATATATATATATACACACACACATATATACTATATATATACACTATACATATTTTTTTCACGAACCTTACTAAATTTTGCTATATAACATAAATTATAGAATTTTGAAAACTTCCAGCCAGGTTAAGTAGTTACTATGTTTTAGACTCCTTGTAGCGATACTATCCCATGGACGGTTGTACGTTTTAATTCTATGTTGTGCGAGAAAAGGGGGACGTGGGTATCGCCAAGGAAAGTTGACTTGCTCCTTGCAGCTGAGGAGAATTCCTGAGTTCTGGGTTCTGTGTTCTGGAGACTGGAGTCTAAATCCATACTGCATTTACAATTCTACGTTCTGGTTTCCTCATTTAGTAGTCAGCAGTCGACATTCAGCATTCTTGCTTCAGATTCAGTCCCCGGGAGAGACTCCGCAGTTTTGACTGATAAGCCTGTTTTGTGTGTGTTCGTCGAGTTGGGTCCTCCCCTTACCCATTGCTGTTGACAAGAAAACCCACCAGCTACTAGGATAATGCACCTCTACAGAGTGCATCCAGTTCGCCACGTGCAAAGGCTTCCAATGTCTTCACGAATATTTACAAGGCTTTCATGAACAGTGTATTCCGGTAAGCATTCTGTGGGAACTGTTACGGTGCCGTGGATCCCTGACTGCAGTGCTGGCGAGTGGGTTACTTCATCCGATTGTTTGATGTTTGGTAAGGGGACCATTTAAACAAACGAGTTTACGGTAAGGGAACTACGCCTGAAAAACAGCAGATATGTTTATTTCACGATTCAGAGAAGAACGGGTCCGCTAACGCGCAGGTCTGAACTCGAGCAGGTCGGATAATGAGCTCGCGTGAGCCCCTACACCTCGACCGGGCTCGGGCTAAGGCAATCCATTTCAAAGATTTGGCTTAAAAGGCAACCCAAAATATGTCTTTCTGTCTCTATTTTATATTTATCCTATCTGTCGTAGCTTCTTTGATAGATATTGATCTATAATATGCGTAGGATTCCAGCATATAAACACCAGTTGTCTTGTACAAAGCCTCATTCACAAACATTTCTTCTTGCGGTAAACGTCAATATGAAAACAATGTTTCTGCTCAAACACTTTGTTAAAATATTGTCAGCACAATGCCGAAGAACTGCGCAGTTTTTGGCTGTTTCAACACGAGAAGGAAAGTCAAGTCTTTAGGTTTAGAAGTACAAGGATACAGACATGTCGACGACATCATGCTATGATTTCCTCTGCCCATTTTTTGCAAGGATGATTTTTCCGACGACATGGAAACACGTCGTCTTGGAAGAGAAAGACCAAAGAACCAAAGGATATTGACGAAGGACGCAGTTCCGACTCTTCCTGTCCAAAGGTAATTCGTATTCCTAAATGTGACAAGTAGAAATGAAATAAAAAAAAACACACAAACTTGGCTAGAAAAATATAATAAATTTTGATTAGAGAAATCCCAGAATGTAGTCATATTTTATAACTACAGGCAGTTAAAAAATTTTTCAGCATGTGTAGCATTTGCTGGTTATTATTATTATTATTATTATTATTATTATTATTATTATTATTATTATTATTATTATTATTATTATTATTATTATTATTATTATTATTATCAAACCCAGTTTATATTGTTCCAGATTCTTGCTCAGCTGAAAATATGAACGACGTGAAATTAAGAAACTCGTTCGCGGACTTATTTGTGACGGTGACGATGGATTACACAACTGTCATAGATCAAGCAGCTGTAAAGGAAGAAACAATACAGTTTTCCCCAGCGATGAAATGTAGACAGCAGCAAACATCCAGGAAACTGAGATGGTCACGAAAGAGCATCTTTTTAATGTTCAAATGGAAATGCAACAGGAAATACTGGAATTGAAAAGATAACTTCGAGAAGCGAGAGCGCAAAGCAGCAGGACTCTTATACAAGAAAAGTCTTACTCCTGAGAAGAAATGGAACTAATATTAAAAAGTATTCTCACTAAAGCCCAAACGGATGTAATCATCGACAACAAAGAGCCTAAAGCTTGAACAGATGAAGAAATTGCATTGGCTCTCACAATGCGCAGTTTCAGCCCCAAGTGCTATAAATAACTTAGACATAAGAAGGAATCCCTTTACCTTTTGTAGCAACACTGAATAACCGATTAATAGAAAGCATTGAAAAGGCAGGTTATCATGTTGTTGCATTAGTGCATGACTTAAGATCCTGTAATCTTCCTGTCAGGAAAATTGTGGAAATATCAGCGGAATCACCGAAAAATTCTTTTAAGAATCCGTGAACAGACAGAGAAGTTTCATATTTGCAGATGTTCCTCATCTTATCAAGGTCATTAGGAATAATTTTGTTCATTCGGGGTTCAAGTTGCAAGGTGGAAGTTTTGTTTCTGATTCTGCCATTTGTGAAATGTGTAGTCAGAGGAAGACAGAATATGGACTTTATTATAAGTTAAATGAAAGTAATTTTAACTTACTAGACCAAGAGAAGCAGCGTGTGAAACTGGCTGTACAGCTGTTATCCAATTCGACTGCAGCAGCAACCGGGAAAGATGCTGCTGATTTCATGTCGATATATGAATTCTTCTTCAGTATATCGTGACAAAGTATCACGAAATAGTTTTGGGATACATTATGAAGAGCAGAAAAAAATTCTACAGAAAATGTTAGATACCATGAAAACCATGAGAGTAGCAAGCTCACGATTCAATTGCCTGTATAGATTTCAAAAAGGAGTAATCCCGTTAAATAAGTCACTTTAAGATCTTTATGAAATGTTTAATAAAATATATGGTGTTAAATTCGTACCCACAAGGAGATTAAATCAAGATCTCTTGGTACACTTTTTTGGTTGCATGCATCAAATGAGTGGTCCACATGGCAATCCAAATTCAGTAAATGTTAAATATTGCTTAGGAAAGTATTTGTTGGGGAAAGACATTGCACTGTTAAGTGAAAAAACTCCCGCTTAAATGGGCAGTTGTCATCTGCTAGTGTAAAATAACACTGAACGAAAACTGTTCGTAGAAATGTGCCTGATTAGCCATTTCTTTAAAAATCTTAACAGTGAACTTTAAATTGAAAATGAAGGCATAATGGATGATTTTAGAGAAGAACAGAATCTGGCTGAGAAAGAGGAGGGAAAACTTGAAAAGTCAATTTCTGACGTAATAGATGAAGAGTCTCTCTTACATTCCTGGATATATCACCAAGAAATCTGAATTGAAATATCCTGATTTAGGAGTGAAAGCAACAGAATGCGATACGAGAGAGATATTTATTGCCGCTCATGGCGAAACTTTACGGGAAGGTAAAGACAGGATAAAGTCGCTAATTTATAAATAAGTTAATATTCCCAAAAATGTAATCAGTCTTTTGTTAAAATGTCTGTGTATTGTAGGCAGGGCTGCCAATGAGATTTTCAGGTAATCCCAAGATCAGTCACCCAAAAAACCCATATTCATATAAAAAAAAAACAAATTACAGAAATATCTAAATTAAATGAAAAATAATAGAAAACTACTTACTTCTACATATATGACACAATGTAGAATCTACTGGTCACTTTTACCAGACACATGTGCAATTCTAATAGCCACAATGCCCTCTTAACTTCTCGAATTCTTCGCGCTTTTTTGGATATGCTTGTAACTACAAAGCCGTAAGATCCAAACGCAAGACACAATGATAAAGTCTCCTAAAGCTCCTCTTCGGAGTCGTCTTCTTCATCGTCTCCTCTTGACAATGTCGACGACTCTTTTTTTTTCCTTTTGTTATCCCATTCTTTTCAAATACCTTTTGCTCACATATCCTCCTTCCAAGTTGCTGACTAATTGTTTACTGGGTTCCCAAGTCATGCATCTCATATTGTTCCTTGTAATAATTTAGACTGTTTTGCAAGTGACCCTTCTTTCACAGTTTCAGCTTTTAATGAATTAGTGCTTTTTTGTTCTAACACAGTTCAATAGTGAAAATATTCTTTCCACGCATTCAGAAGTATGTGGTAAGATGGTCAGATTATTCATAATAGCACATTATATTTCGGACGATGAAGTCCATCTTTTATATCCTTCAACTTGAACCAGTATTCTGGAATATTCTCAACGTAGGGGAGTTTTAGGAAATTCTAAACAGATATGTATAATTATATATGAATTATTTTTATTCATCTGACTTAATTGACAGTTTAAAAACCCCAGAAAAAAACTAGAAACCCTGATGGGTCTTGAGAACCCCAGATTTTAGACTATTTTCAAAAGAAAAACCAGGAAACCCAGATGGGTCTTTAACAACTCAGACCTGGGGGGCAAAACCCAGCATTGGCTGCCCTGATTGTGGGATGAAATATCTAAATAAAATTATTGTAATAAATAAAAAGAAGAAGAACGAGTGCCGAAGCATGAAAATAAAGTTTTCGAAAATTAAACTAATACTGAATGGATATCGAGAAGTTGTATGTTCTTGTTTTGTTAAATGAATCCAAAAAATAATACTTAAGATGAAAATGGTTTTGTTTTTACCTTATTACTGGACCATTTTTTGTTCTCTGACCTGTCATGGTTCATGGCCCCGGTTGATCAACTTAGTATTAAAGTGAAAGTTGAAAAATTCTTAAATAGAGATTAATCTTAATAAAAGAAACTGATTATTGAAAAAAATAAAAATGACCGAATAAATACACATATACACGTCACCTACTGTAGGCATAGGAATTTGTAGTGGGGATGGGCTCACGTGACTACCTGCACAGAAAAGGTCTTATTTTCGTCAACACGTTAGTAAACCCGTTCCTCTCTGGATCCTGGTCTATTTATTGCTCATAGTGTAGAATTGTTGTAACGTTTTTCGCCCATGAGGATAATTTAGTTTTAAGTGTAAGTTAGCTAGGTTTAGGATTACTATTAAGGTTTATTTTTACTTTTTCTACTAGTACCAGGTGTCAAGTTTAGTCTAGTATGATTCGTTACTTTTCTCTCAACAGTCTTGATTACCTGTTAGATCGATTGTTGTGCAACGGTCCTGAAAAGTGTTTTGTGTTTGTGTTTATGTAACAGTGATGTCTTTCCTTTGCTGGAGGTTTTAATTGTTGATAAATATAACTGTAAGGTGATATTTCATGCTTCTCTTCTCCCCCCTCTAGTTGACCAGAGCTCAAGTATACAAATTAATTTATCTCTAAAGGTCTGGTAAACTATGGACTCTTGCTCTGAGCTGTGTATTTACACTCGTTTATTCCCCAAGTCGTTCATTTCAAAATCTAATTTGAATCCTTTTGTGTTACTGTTTTTGTGTGTCTCTGACACGAACTGATTATCCGTTGCTCTTAAAGCCATTGTTTAGGTGGTCTTAGCAGAGGTTGTTAAGAGTGTCAAGGAGTGTAATATATATATATATATATATATATATATATATATATATATATATATATATATATATATATATATATATATATATATATATATATATATATCACACACACATACACATACACATACGTACAACCCGGCGCTGACAGGGAAATCTGAATGACAACCGATAAACTCTCTCTCTCTCTCTCTCTCTCTCTCTCTCTCTCTCTCTCTCTCTCTCTCTCTCTCTCTCTCTCTCTCTCTCCTGTTAATATAGTTGCTTCAATTACAATGCCTAACATTTTTTACTTTTTATATTTCACCCCTTCTCAACCAGTCACCCCCCATACCTATCGGGAGTGTCACTATTCGTCTCAGCGACCTCGAAAACTATGGATTAGACACTAATATCTGTTATTTTTGACATTTTGTTTTTCACCCCTTCTCACCCCCTCCCTTCCTACCGGGGCTGAACTTGGACTTAAAGGGGATTGGTAGCATTGCTATACATCTCAGCGACCTCAGAAACTATGGGTTAGACACTAATATCTGTTGTTTTCGGTTATTTTTATGTGTCTCCCCTTTCCCACCGCCACACCCTATGGTGCCAGTGATGTCTTACCCTCACAATATTCTTTTCCAGATAGTAAGTCTTATGTATACCGAAATGAGGTATGATAAACATGTAGAGTTACCAAGTCTACAGGTAGAACCAGCCATGTTTCAGGGAAGCCCTTCCCACCCCCACCCGCTTTGGTGCCCTTTGGTGCTAGTGATGATACCCCCACATTATTCTTTTCCAAATAGTGAGTCATATGTATACCGAGTTTGGTTGAAATTGCTCAATGCATTTAAGAGTTACACACACACACATACACACACACACAACCCCACTCATAAACATATATACATCCCTTTATATATACAGTATGCACATTATATATATATATATATATATATATATATATATATATATATATATATATATATATATATATATATATATATATATTGCAGTTATGCCTACCATGGCCATATGCTCGGGGACCTGGGAAATTGCAAGATCCTGTGATCTCTGCATGATCTAGATGTTCCGTTTCTTAGGGGCCTTTTTGCTTTTGTTACATAAATAGTTCTGGAATCCTTTAAACTGCTATTTTCCATTTTTTGCCACCAAAAGCAAGACACCTCTTATGCCACCTCTTACTGCAAAAGAGTAACTGTACATTCCAAATGTGGACAGATATGGTCGTGTCTAAACACTATAAACGATATTCATTATAGGATAAAGTTCTACGAATCATAGTTATGTCACCCGACTTATTGGCCACAATTTATTTTTTTTCATCCCAAACTTACAGTGATCGTGACTTTTTTTAATGGATAACGAATTATTTCTGTGTAGTATTCACACACACACACACACACACACACACACACACACACACATATATATATATATATATATATATATATATATATATATATATATATATATATATATATATATATAATGGATAACGAATTATTTCTGTGTAATATTCACACACACACACACACACACACACACACACACACACATATATATATATATATATATATATATATATATATATATATATATATATATATAATGGATAACGAATTATTTCTGTGTAATATTCACACACACACACACACACACACACACATATATAATATATATATATATATATATATATATATATATATATATATATATATATATATATATATATATATATGTAAACCTTCAATTATCCTGATTAATAGAGCCATGCGTCTGCCGGATGATGGCGAAATCCAAATAATGGTGAGTAAAAAAGTCTTGGGTGTACAAGGGTAATTCTGTACCCTTCCGCACCTTACCTTGTCACTACCACATGACTGTTAATACTCGCTATGCTTACAAACAACAACCATAACATTTAGAGTTGAAAACTTGATGCAGAAGGCAATTATCTACCTTTTTCCCCATACTTGTAACTAAATATAACATTAAATATATATATATATATATATATATATATATATATATATATATATATATATATATATATATATATATATATATCAGTATATATATAACATACATACATACATACATATATATATATATATATATATATATATATATATAGTGTGTGTGTGTGTGTGGTTATGTATATTGTAATAATGCTATTACCATTATGTAGTATGTTGTAAGCACCATCTATTGGTTGCTATTTGCATAGTACATTGAGTATGAAATTACTTCTTGTTTTCCCCCGTATGTAATCCATGAAAATGTTAGCTTCCAAACTATGTCTAGCTAAGTCTTATGAGTTCATTATCCTGTGGCTTATGATTTTTTTTATTAATAATTGGTTATTTATGATTATTGTATATACATTCTTACATTATTTGATAAAGTATTGCTTTTGTTTAATTATTTTTTATTGTTAATTCACCTTGCGCTAAATGAAGTGTTGCCCTCAGCGGTGAGAATTAAGGAATTGTTCATTTGTAAAGTATAAATTTTGGCAAATTTGAGGGCCTGTCCGGGATCTACTTGTGTTTGCGTTATGCTTACACTCGACCCTGACGGACTGGGTTATTCATTTTGTTTTTCTCTGTGATGATTGTTAATATGAGTGTAGTGTTTTAGTGATACTTTGTAAGCTTCTAAGAAGGACTACCACCGGATAGCGTTCTCCAGGTGAGCACTTTCACATGCGAGAATGTCATGTTGGTAGACATCATCTTAAGCATGCATCAGGGTTTTGGAGATCAGGCAAGCCGGGTGATGACATCCTTCTATTCGATTACCATCGCCTAGTGTTATCTTCAAAGTCTTAACTTCCCCGAGGTGCTTCGAGGCATTCAGAACATCACCCTAAGGGACTAAAAGATTCCTTCCATAGGAAAACTTTTCCGCCGTTGCTAGAATGACTTCTACATGTATCTTATTACTCTGGATCATTCAGAGGCACTCACCTGTGATGGCCTACTATCGAGAAAGAACTGTTTAGCATCGATGCAACTGTCCATTTTCATCCGTATGTGGAAGGTGCTGCAAGTATCGTCGTTTACACAGACCTTACTTTTCTTGAAAGGGCCAAACCTGCCGAAGAAGAAACTTCTTCGATGGTCTTACATACCGTCTTCATACAACATTGGGATCCACAGCATTCAAGGGTCATGCAACACTGGCGCAGACGCATTATGACGTCTTGGTCAGAAGAAAACTACTTGAAATTAAACGACTTATTCTTATGTAAATGAAAATGTCACAGAAATTTCATTCCCATCAGGGGGTTAACTGTAATATCCCTCCTATTATTTTGCAGTATGATGTTAGCGCCAATTATTGGTTGCTATTTGTACGGTACATACGTATGAAATTACTTGGAAATGTTAGCTTCCAAATTATGTCTAGCTAATTCTTTTGAGTTCATTATCCGGTGGCTTACGATTCTTTTATTTGTGAAGTGGTTATTTGTGATTATTGTTATATATTCGTACGTTATTTGATATAAATTGTTTAATTCAACTTTTGGATTGTTAATTCACCTTGTGTTTCATGAAGTGTTGTCCTCATCACTGAGAATTAATGAATTGTTCGAGTGTATGTAAAGTAAATGTACGCAGGGCATCCAAATATCATTTATGATTTAATAAACTGCAAAGAGGCAATTACTTTTCAAAATTTTTCATCCACCGATGTTTCATTTTATACTGTATTATACTGTAAGCATGTCAAATCATATAAAGTTGACAGTGTGTCATTCTGCCATGAAATGCCTCTTAACTGCCAAAGGACCTAATCTACAGATTTCTCTTTATCCGTATTTATTTCCGGCCTTTAGACTGCTTTTCATACTTCTATACTTCTATTTTCTGATTAGAGTTGGGTTACACAGAAGAATTAACGTTTCATTTGCATCGCCCTTTGCTCTTATAAGAGAGCATTGAGACTTGCTATTTTTATACGTACCTAACGACCATTCTGGCAGTAAGTATAGTTCTAGTGCAGTCCTTCTAACATTACATTGAAGACCTAATATTTAACTTTTATCATTGCTGGAAATTCTCTTTCCCTGTTTATCCTGGACATTTTGAGGTCAGTTATTAGATCACTCCCATTTCTCTTCCAAGTTGCGGGAATCTACCGATGGCGTTTTTCTATTGATGAAAATAGTAAAGGAAAGGAGCTGCTTTATTGACTTATCTGCACACGTCTTAGGATTACATGATTTGGGAATAAGAATGAACTTTATGTATTTCCTGCCATTTTGTTATATCTAGACTTTTCAAAGTTCTCTATTTTGAGAAAATCTGAGACTTTATTTATTTAGGTTTCAGTGATTTAGGAATAAGAATAAACTTAATTTATTTTCTGCCATTTTGTTGTATTTGGACTTTTAAAATTTCCACAATTTGAGAAAATCAGAAAATTTATTTATTTAGGTTTCAATGATTCAGGAATGAGAATAAACTTCATTTATTTCTTGCCATTTTGTTATATTTAGACTTTTCAAAGTACTATATTTTGAGAAAATCAGAAACTTTATTCAAGTTTCGATGCTTTAGGAATGAGAATAATCTTAATTTATTTCCGGAGATTTTGTTATATATAGACTTTTGAAAGTTCTATGTTTTGAGAAAATCAGAAACTTAATTTAAGATGTATTTATAAATATTTTCTTGGCATGACTTGCGTTGATAACAGATAACTTTCAATATGGGCTAGGTTGAAAAAATAGTAGGTGTCTGCCGTAACAGTTCTAGTAAGCACTATGTCATCCACAAGTGCACAATCCATTCACCAGCACTTTTTTTCCCCACAACTTGGCTTTTACATCTCATGCCATCCACACACATCTCACACACTTGTTCCAGAGCTAATCTAGTCATGCACTTACAAACATACATGAACCTTTGAATTGTTCTCAACAAATTACTGTCCACACCATGCATCCATAGCACCCTCTTAATTACATCTCAGTAAGAGCATTTTAGATAGTTATCTGCAGTTTATAGCTTCTTTTCCCTTTACCTTAGAATTTTCCATATAAATGGTGCATATTAATCACTAGATCCTCATGTCCTCTTCCTTGTTTTATTCTTACCATCTTCTCTGATACCTTCACCCTTATGCAAAGTTAAGACCCTATCTATCCCCCCCCAAAAAAACTCCCGTGGTGGATGATGATGATAATGACCATCATGAGACTGGCGTCCGGCAGACACAAGCCAGTAGAAAAAAGAAAAGAGCCTCTCGGTTCCCTGCTGGACAGATCCCCAACAATTGTGAACCACCTCGCCCGAAACCTGAGAAGAGACGTCACGTTGTGATTCACAATTTGCGCTCATCGGTGAAGCTAGACGCCATAGTAGAAAGAGTCAAGTTTCTCACGGGCTCCGGTTCCTCTTATCTTCCACGAACGCCCATGCAAAATTAAACAAAGTGGCTTACAGGATTACCTGCCTATTTTAACGCCTTGATGTTCTTAAAGGGGAGAATTTCGGTCCTAATATAAAAGTCTCAAGATATAATTTAATCCGGGACAAACCACAAATCCCCACCCCTCCGGGTATTTACAGACACCCCATGCAAGCGCCAGCCAACCTCCCACATCAAGTGACTACCTACCCCTGCCGGCCAACCTCCCATCCACCCAAATGATCAACTCATTCATTTCCCAACTTTGTGAGTAGCCATGGATACATTATATATAATTTCATGGAATATTTACAGCCTCAAGCGGAACACCCCTCTCCTAAACATGCTCTGCAAAGACTTCAAAGGCATCATTGCATTGCAAGAAATGCTCCTATGGCCACATGACCTTGTCCTCTGTGATTCAGTGTATGGAGACTTCAGAGCTGTCTCGACCTCATCGATGCAAGTTACAGATCACATCATAACCGGTTGCCCAAAATGGGGCCCATCTTTCCTGTGGCATAAATCTTTAGACAGTACAGTGACTGTGATGACCTATAGGAGTGATAGATTGCTGGGGCTTCAAGTGTCATTAGGGGACTCTAAGACCCTAATAATTAATTTATATGCCCTGAGAAAATAACAATAATTTTAGTCAATACTGCATAATCCTAGGTGAGTTACAGAGCACTGTTCACAATTCTACTGCTGATCATATTTGTATAATTGGGGACCATAATTATCATCTGATAAAACAGTTTTATAACGAACTTACCAGCTTCTGTCAAAATCACGCTCTCCAAATGAGAGAAGTAATGCTCGTCCCTCCCCCTTCTTGCACCTACTGTATACACAAAATAGAACGGACACAATTACAACCTCTTGGCTGGGTCACTGCATCACGTCTCCACACCCTGATGAATCAATTGTGACCTGCACCATTTGCTATGATCTTACAACAGGCTACAATCACATCCCCTTTTATGTGTCATTCGATACCCTATCCCTCCCTACTGTGGACCCGCTAATTGATCGCCTACCTGCTGTTAACTGGGACTAAAAACCAGTAGAAAACCAGATCCTTTAGGGTGACCAACGGAAAATAGGTCGCCGTCAATAGTTCAACCGGCCGACGGTTTACTTTGCACTAACCCAAAATGTAGAAATGACCACCACAGGAGAGATCAGAAAGAATTCTACTCGAGTTTAATATCCGCTATGCTTGCCTCCGGCAGGGATACCTTTAGATTTCGTGAAGGCAGCTCTCGTAACTTACCTGACTGGAATGACTTGGTTAAAGATCTGTATACACATTCGCGAGAAATGGTTTTGTTGTGGAGGCAAAATGGTAGCTGAGGGAAGGACATTTTGCATTGCTAACGCGACAGGCGAGAGTGCAGTTCAAACTTGCTCTTAAGCACTGCAGAATAAATGAACAGCAACTAAGAGCTGATGCAATGTCTAGAAAATTAGAATCTGGCGATTACCCTCATCTTTGGAATGACAGTCAAAAACTAAGAAACTATCACATAGAGTAGCAGAAGTCGTCGGTGACGAGGCCATCGCAAGAATGTGGGGCGATCACTTCAGCCCTATTCTGAATTGTATAAATGGTCAAGACTCCCGAAGGGAAGTAGATGACATCCTTACTGATAACGTTTAATTTCATTTCGCTGATCGTATGACGCCAGGTAACATCAGCGATGCCTTAAACAACTAGCCTAATATTAAATCACCCAGCTACAATGGTCTTCAGAAGCTTTCAAATTCTGCCACCCGATAATTTATATTTTGCTAACTGCCCTATTCAGTGCGTGCATAATTCACCAGTTTCTCCCAGACTCCCTACTCTTACTTCACTTGATACCCTTAATCAAAAACAAGTTTGAATTTAAAGCAAACCACTCAACCGACGCATGCATCTGCATCCTGAAAGAATTGCTGAACTATTACCCACCATCAGTCTCTCCTGTTTTCCTATGTTTTGTAGATGTGAGAGAAGCATTTGACAGAGTAAACTACCTTAAGCTCTTCCTGAAGCTGCACAAAAAAGGCACACCTCTATATTTAATTGCCATTTTATATTGCTGGTTCTCCACACAGCAATTCCATGTCAAATGGGGTAACGTATTGTTGTACAACTTCGGATCCCTAACCGGGCTCTGGCAAGGCGGCATTCTCTTTCCATACCTGTTTAATACGTACACAGATGGCCTGAATGTCAAACTGAACTCACTCCGAATCGGATGGAGTATCAACGAAATAACAATAAACAGCCTCTGTTACGCCGACGATATGGTCCTGATTTCCCCGTCAGTGCAAGGTCTCCAGTGACTAATCGACACCACGGACGACCTAAAAGATACGGCAGACGTAGAACAGAGGCGTCGTAAACTGTGTGCAACTGGCAACATTATTGCAAAGAGGTTTGCCTTTCGTCACCGAGACACAGAACTGCAGCTGCTCTTCCGCTCATACTGCTACCACTCCTTTCATAGAAAATCTCCTGGATAATTTAAAAATCATTGTTAGGCGAACAATGTTCAGTCTGATCATCCAGTTGAGAAACAGCAGGAATTCGCTCGTACAAAGCATCCTAAGCAGTGAGGCAACAAGATAAAAAATATGGGATAATGAGGCGTCTGTCCCACGAATGACGTTATATTCCTTCACACAGCGGTGGCCTGAGTTGCTGCGTATACTTATTCTCTATTTTTTGCAATTTTTAAGTGTCATTTGTAGTTTCTATTATTATTATGATTATTATTATTATTGTTATTATTATTATTATTATTATGATGATGCTGATGATGATGATGATGATTATTATTATTAGTTATTGTATTTCTACATTTATTTATTTATTTATTTATTTATTTATTATTATTATTATTATTATTATTATTATTATTATTATTATTACTACTACTATTACTGAGATTTACTTTTTTCACTTTTCGTATTTAGCCTTCTGGACCAAACACCCAAGCTAGAAATTAATTGTATGCAGTCTGTTTTTTAATTGTTATCATTTGTAATATTTTTACTATTATTCTCAATATTATTACTGTCAGTACCATTATGAATACTACTTTTTCTACTTCTTTATCAACTGTGTGGATATTGCTGCTTATCATTTTTTATCATGTCATCTCGTGTATCTACGTAGAATGAGCGCATTGCATTGTCTCAATTTTGTGTATTCCATGTGTGTGGCCCTGAGCTGAAATAAAGGATATTATTATTATTATTATTATTATTATTATTATTATTATTATTATTATTATTCCTTCTGAACCTTTCCCAGAACCCTGAGGTACTTTGCACACCCTGGTCAGCCCCCAATCACCTTTTCAATACCATGCCATCCCCATAAATTAAAGCACTTTTCTGACCTTAAACCTTTTAACTGTCTTCTCAAGTCCTTAAAAGCTAACCCCGAAAGAATGATCCCTTCCACTCCTCCATCATCTGGCTTTCCGTGTTATATCTGACATTCAATGCATATTCTATATACTCAGTCCATCGGCAGAGGACTGCATGCAGCATCTCTCCATTTAGATCTTGCTTTGTGAAATCCTCTTTGAATCCTCTTTCCTAAAATATCAGTACATATCCTTTATTTTGAATAAAATATACAATATTTGTCCATAAATGTTAGGTCTATCCATCTTTTCCCTTATTGATTCTCTTGAAATCAAATGCCCGGTCGTCACTTTTGTCTTGCAACCGCATTTCGAACAAAATCCATCATTTCCATCACTGACCTCTCTTCTGTTATCAACCCATCATATGCTTGTTATTCATTGTACCTTCCCATACATAAAAACAAAAACACACTACTGATGGTAATCAAATCCTTGAGTTTTGCAACCTCCTTATTTCATCTATTGATACTTAATATACTATTATATTTCTTACTGCTCTCCATCTGAAACTTCTCTTGATTTTCATTTTACTTGAGTACTCCTCTTCTTGCTGTTATATTTATCAATTTACCCTAATACTCTGTATTAGAAGAATTACAGCTAACAACCTTTTCTTACCATTTTCTCTTTATCGGGTATACTTTGGGCATCATGTGATTATGTATTTCCAACAATAAAACTTTTCTTTATAGATTACCACAAGACTCTCTGTATTGTTATTCATTTCAGGGATACATACCTGCTACCGTTTCGCTAAAAATCCTAGAGTTACTCCTCCTTGTCATCCAAGACCAGTCAGGTAGAGGGCAGACTTCCCCAGACTCCCTTTTACTTTCATTCTTTTATAAAATCCTGACCTATGCACACTATCAAATTCCTCTCTTGCCATATATGATCTTGACAATAAAACCTTTGTAATAACAGCTCTGTTCTATTTCCACTGTCGTCCTGGTATAGTAGACTATCATTTCTCCTAACTCTTCATCTCGTATTCACGCGAGAGACTAACGGTTTTTTTTTTTTTTATTTCGTAGTTCTGCACACCTTGCCTTTTCTCCTTTGTCTCTCCAAAGACTTAATTTTGTTTTACCGTTCTCTAAATTTTACAACAAAAAGTGTAGCAGTTCACCGTCGCTGTAGTAGTCATTATAAATTGCCTGACTTGAAAATTGTATCTACGACACATAGACACAAAGATATATAAAAGTATGTATGCATTTGTGTATTCTATTTGTGTCCGTGTGTGCATTTCTAACTGGCTATGACGATATAGTTATGCTAGAAGCCCATTATCCAAGTCGGAAACAAATAAAGGAGCTTTCACCATTCTTGGCAGGATTCGACCCCACCCACGAAAGGCCGAAGAGTGCCGACGCACTGGGCTACGCAGACGAATATAAGTAGTTCAGCTCATACATACAAATATCTGTCAAATCCAGACATACAAGTCTAAAAGAAGTTGGAACCTGAGAGCAACTGCACCCAAGGAATTACCTGGGCAAGCTAACTGCTTGCATACCAGCGAGTTTTCCCCAACTTCCCGACTCAGCAATGACCCAATAGACAGCATTTCATTCGAATTATCCCTTCTGAGTGAATAAGATGAAATTATCTTTTAGACTTGTATGGCCTAGTGGATAGCGCCCTTGCCTTCCACCTGAAAGACCTGGGTTCGATCCCGACGTGAGTCAGAAATTTATTTCTGTTCCAGACGTCATTGTGTGTTGATTATTTCTATCTTATTCACTCAGAAGGGATAATTCGAATGAAATGCTGTCTATTGGGTCATTGCTGAGTCGGGAAGTTGGGGAAAACTCGCTGGTATGCAAGCAGTTAGCTTGCCCAGGTAATTCCTTGGGTGCAGTTGCTCTCAGGTTCCAACTTCTTTTAGACTTGTATGGCCTAGTGGATAGCGCCCTTGCCTTCCACCTGAAAGACCTGGGTTCGATCCCGACATGAGTCAGAAATTTATTTTTGTTCCACACGTGATTGTGTGTTGATTATTTCTATATATATATATATATATATATATATATATATATATATATATATATATATATATATATATATATATATATATATATATATATATATATATCCAGTTGTATTCCGCAAAGGAAAATGAAAGGTGTTTTTGTTAGTGTGCCCAACAGTTTCGTCCTCCAGTGGACCCCTTCGTGAAGCGTTTATTTCCTTAATAAACGTTCTAAGAAGAGGTCCATTGGAGAACGAAACTTGTTGGGCGTATGATAACAAAAACACCTTTCATTTTCCCATGTGGAATACAACTGATTAATATATCATTGTGTCTAAGAAGATTACCAGTACTATATATATATATATATATATATATATATATATATATATATATATATATATATATATATATATATATATATATATTTATATTCATATATATATACACACACACAACCACTTTTCAAGCAAAAAACTAGATAATGAAAATAAATATACCTTGAAGAATACGAGTAAAACTGACTAAATGTGATAAAGAATAACCCGGAAATTGAAAGTCAGAAAATATACAAATCCAACCAAGGCAGGAAAAAGATCGAATGACGAAGTCATGCACTGCCTGCAATCATAGGGAAGATCGCACTCAAAGAAGCAGGAGTCCCTAAAGCGCAGCAAGCACACCCTTGATGTGAGAAAGAAGTTGGTTGCTTCCGGGAGATTCGTACTTTATTGCATTTCAAAGGCGATGTCCCTATGAGGAGTTTCGTAAGACGTATTGTCCCTTCTGTTTCGGCTCTGTCCTCTGATAGAAAGTATTATTTCTTCTCTCTTCGCACAGTCTCACATTTCTATGTATGTTACAAGATATATGGTAAATTCCGTTTATTCATTAGACAGACACAGACAGATTATATATATATATATATATATATATATATATATATATATATATATATATATATATATATATATATATATATATTTCTTGTTTAATAGTAGATACCTCACACTAATCTTGATACGCTTAGTTCGATTTTTCACATGGTTAATAAGCTTTTTAAGGGATCACTGCTACCTTTAGAGTACTCAGTCATAATTCTTTTTTTTTATGAGAGTTCAGGTAT
Organism: Macrobrachium rosenbergii; assembly: GCA_039081455.1. Classification (NCBI taxonomy): domain Eukaryota; kingdom Metazoa; phylum Arthropoda; class Malacostraca; order Decapoda; family Palaemonidae; genus Macrobrachium; species Macrobrachium rosenbergii. The sequence continues at coordinate 11,616,554 of JANJGK010000053.1, read as the reverse complement.
CTGGCTGAAGTGAAGTATATTTTCGAAATCTGAGATTAGTTGTGTAATAACCAGGTGCTTGGTATGCATCGATATATATATATATATATATATATATATATATATATATATATATATATATATATATATATATATATTTTTTTTACTAAAAGGACCTCATTCAAACTGGATGGTATCTAATAGAGTACTTATTCAGAAAAAGTTACAAGCTTTCTTGGACAAGCAGTCCTCATCAAGTATCTATACAATGACCAGACGTGTAGTCCAGCTGTATTTATATCTGTGTGCCGGGTACTTTAATCGTGTAATTGCCTAGCTCCTCCTATGTGACCCCCACCCCCTCGTGACCTTGGCCTTTCTCTGCCCGCTTCTTCATCGAGGTGTTCGTTTCCTGTGCGTCCCCTTGCGTTTTTCCTTTGTTTCCTTGCTGCTGTGGAGTATACAATTTTTCTTGATATGCTGTCTTCATAGCCGTTTCCGGTGTTCCCTGCCATTGTGTTGTTGGCGCATGTTATGAAGGCGTTCTCTACAACCAATCTGGCCGTTTTGTTGGTGTTCCTGTACAGAAAACTCATATTTTCCAAGTCTATTTTGTGGTCTTGTTCCCAACAATGTTTGGCAACTGCCAACGTCTGATTATAATGCATTATGTTCTGCAAGTGTTGTTTGCTTCGCTCTTTACAGGATTTGCCAGTTTCGCCATAGTACCCATCTTCACAGTCTAGACACGCTGCCATATATAACCCCCTCTAATCTCTAACCCCTCTACCAACTTTTGTTTCTAGCTATTTCGTTCCTAATGGTGTTTTTGTAGCTGCCTGTCAATTTGAAATCATCTAGCTTCCTGTTGATGGGTGATAGAGTTGTTGTCCAGGACTGTAATTATTTTCTTCTTTACCAATTGTTCCTTTTCTATCCTTTTCCTCTCCCCAAAATAGTTTTTTCTTGCCTTGATGTGTGCCCACTCCCACCAATTCTTACCATTGAGCTGAATCCCTTGGTTGAACAAAATGCTCCCTTCAGCGGTGGTAAGTAGCACGTTCAGCCGGGCATTACTGCCCTAGTGAGTGCCAGGATCAAGTTTCAGGTGTACTGCTCCATAAACAGGAGCCCCAAGTGGAGGTCTGTGGATTCCATATTCGGAGAAAATATTTCTCAAATGGCGAACAAGCACCTTCTCCTTAGGTGATCATCAATGCCAGGTTTAGTTTTCTATAAAAGAAAACTATTGTGCCTACTTTGTGTCTATCTGCACTGAATTCTGTCCGCACTTGTTCTACCTGCCCTCAGATCTTAAAAACTGCTGAGGCTAGAGGGCTGCAAATTGATATGTTAATCATCCACCCTCCATTCAACAAGCATGCCGAATTGCAGCCCTCTAGACTCAGCAGTTTTTATTTTATTTAAAGTTACAGTTAGCCATAATCGTGCTTCTGGCAACGATATAGGATAGGCCACCACCAGGTCGTAGTTTAAGATTCATGGGCCGCGGCTCCTACAGAATTATACTGAGACCACCGAAAGATAGATCTATTTTCGGTGGCCTTGATTATACGCTGTAGCGGCTGTACAGAAAACTCGACTGAGCCGAAGAAACTACTGCGCAATTTTTACTTGTTTCTTCCATTAGTCGACCAAGAAATGGAAATAATAATGCGACCGCAGTATCTCCCTGGTTACCAAACTCACTCCACTAACGAATTATGCAGTATCGATCCATTGCCTCTGCTATTTGAACATCGATCTATGTGCCTATTAGTTATTAGGTTGTGGTGGTTACTGCCATTGTAGAGAAGGACATGAGGTAAGAAGCAGTCGTCTATAAAATCACTTTGTGAGAATTTAAGGTTAACAGGTTTCACTGTTGCTCTTGTACTACTTTATAATCCATGCGACTGCTATATAAATGAAAATGTTTTGCCGAATCTATGCAAAAGGTTTTTTTTCACACTAAAAAATTTACTAGCTAGACCATGGTACAAAAAACCTTACTGTATAACCAAACAAGTAGTAAAAAATGCTCATAAATCTTTCATTATTCTTGATTGATTAAAATTTTTAATATCATTCTTAGCAAAGAGAAACTAGTAAACACAATTTTCTGAAACCCAGACTTGGACAAAGAAAGCGATGTGTAGCCTTCCCTCATTCCATGAGTATTCCAACTTGTTTTATATCATTTATACCAAAGGAGTTCAAGAAATGCCACGTTCCCTTTGTCAGTTTTAAGGGACTCTGTCAAATATAGCAATCCGCTCTCGTAAAAGGTATTATTGATTTTGACTGAATGACTTAATTTTGATCTCTCTTACTCAGTGAATCATCTTTTCATATTTGGTCTCTTTCTGTGTTAGTCTATATTCATAGTTCTAGTGTATCTTCGCAGGGAAGCCTTGTCGAATCTCTGTCATCGTTGGAAAACGATATTTTTGTGCTGTTATTTGAAATACCATTTTACTAACTGAAGTTCTCATTCTTCCCCTTGTAAGCATTTTTGTCTTAGTTAAAAAGTATGACACTATAACCTTTCATGATAGAGATCAAGACAAACTGAAAAATGTTAATTTCTTTCCCGTGAAATTTTGTGAAACCACAAAAAAAAAAAAGAGGAAACGGAATATTATTTATTTTGAGCCACAGAAGGGAATGAAAATGTTTGGAAGTTGCCGCAAGTGAAGGGGAGCATCGACGGTTATGCCTCCTAACCGCCTCCCCCCCCCCCCACCCCCGCCTTTCCTTCTTCCGTGTTCAAAAGTTTTCACCGGTGTAAAGATGCTTGGTTGTAAATCTGAATGGGGAATATTTATATAAATATTAGTGAGGTAAATAACACTAGTTTTATCTTTATTCACGCTTCTGAGGAACTTGATTATCTCATAATAATTATCACTCGGCAATGCACAATCGCACTGGCTGAAATAGTGTGGAAGAAATTGTATATTATCGTTGTCATAAGAATCAAGTAGTCTTGACCTTTGAAGTCTTTGTATGCTCTGAATTTTGAGTTTAATTTTCTGAGTGTAAAAGACAAAGTAATTGTCACCCACAGTACAAATACCTTTTATTGCTGCCGTAGAGAAAATTAAGCATTTCAGTAATTGTGGCTGATACTTTGATTGTTTATGGAAGATTAAGAAATAATCTACGTATTAAAGTAAAATAAAAGAATTTTTACGCCAGCTACTGTTTTTCATAAATTCCCACGATAAATATACTTCTATTTATTGACAGCCCTGTTTTTTATGCAAAATTTTCCACAGGTAAGTTGGAAGCATTCAAAATCACCCTCGCCTTCCAATTGCATTGTTATTTACATTTGAAAGTTAGTAACTACATAAGCAACGGCCTCAATACTCCAGGAGCCAAGGCTTGTTTACATGCATGAGAGGTCCCCAAAGTTATTAGCTTGAACTTGATAATGCATCGCCTAGCACACCGTTTCAGCGAGGGTAGACAATGTGAAACCCGGCAGTAATTTAACTATGCATAGTTTTCATGAAAGTGTTGGACTTAAAACTCGCCTCGAAAATTAAGCAAAGGGGAAATTCAAACTGAATTTGCCTCACAGGCAAACCGTATACCTTTATAAATCACCATTAAAAATGAAGCTTGTTTTGTCGCTTGCAAGAAGAATGCAAACAAAATATCATTTGTTGAAGGTCGAGGTCACCACATGTCAGTCTGTGACATCATTTGCGACCAGCTTAAGAT
>JANJGK010000053.1:11605635-11612743 GCA_039081455.1 Macrobrachium rosenbergii | reverse complement strand
GATTGAATCTTAAGATTAAGACGGGAAAACAGCTATCTAACTCCCACCTGCATTCCTTAGGGACAAATTAAACCAAGCTCTTCAAGAGGGTGTTAATGGCTAAAACTCTCCTCTACCTCTTTAGTCTGTGGGTATCCCTCTCTACCCAACTGCCTGGCATTTTTTCCATAAGGGCTTAAGAGTTAGCGATCTAGCAGCAGTATTCATCAGTATATGTATATATATATATATATATATATATATATTATTCAGCAGATTAAACCTATTCATACAGAAAAGTCCACAGGGGCCATTGACTAGTAATTCAAGCTTCCAAAGAACACGGTGTGCATTAGGAAGATGTATGAGGAGGTAAATGTAAAGGAAGAGGGTATATATATATATATAAATATATATATATATTGTTATGAACTTCATGACTGTATCTCGAAGCCGTTACACATTTTTATTTAGATTAAGCAGGATCCATATCCCTAAATCAGTTGCCAGCAAAGATTTAAGACAAAACACAGCACTCTGGCTAGAAGATACACTCAAAAGAAGATAACAACACCAAGAAGAACATAACAATTAATTTATTCTTACAAAAATATGTATATACAAAAGGATGTCCCCAAAAGAATCTGACCTAGGAACTGGAAATTCACATGCACATATGAATCTCACCCACTATCTTCATTCTCCCAGCTAACTTGCATAAAATAGCATTAGGGAAAGAACAAGTGGTTAGTCAAAATTAACACTTACCCAGTGATGAAAATATAAACACACACGACAAATGAAGGCACTTGGGAGGAAAATATCCTTAACACTAATAAATGAACGCAATAATTAATATAATTGATAAAATGCAATTTATAATAAAAACCCTCACCATGGAATATACCTATTTATATGTGAAACGCTGGAAATTGTTTGCACTGAGTTAAAGCTGTCCTTAAGGGGGTTTACTTATTGCTGGGGGCTAAGGGGGCGATGAGTCAATGAAGATTCTACAGAACGGCAGGTATGATGAGTAATGAATAATTGTAAGGGACGGAGAGTCAAATTAAGTTTCCTCACCCTTCTCCAGCCTCAAAAGGCCTCCTACGACTCCAGGAGAACCCAGCAAAGCACTCACAGGTGGGCAAAAGTGATCACCCCACAGCACTGCTCGCTAAAGGCAGAACTCACTGCTGATGTGTGGCACAGGACACCATCGACCTCGGGCTAAGTGAGTGCTAAATATTTGGGCCTTGACCCAAACAGGCAGAGTCAACTGCAGGTGCTGCAAAAAGGTCAGAGTGCTAAGGACAAAGACGGGGGTTGGATCTCCTCTCGGTGGAGCCGAAACAGTCTAGTTTGCCTGACCAAAAAGTTCCCCTAAGTCAAGTGAGGGAATGAACCGGCAAACAGGCAAACACCAAAGACCAAAACTCTGCTTGTCGATATATATATATATATATATATATATATATCTATATTCTTACGTGGGTCCTTCGGCTGATGAGTTTTTTTATTATATAATTACTGTAATTTATGTAGCCCTGCTCTACCTAACACCCACGTAATCCTGTCAGTTAAAGTTAAAAGTTACCCCCAAGAGACAGACAGTTACTTAATTGGATTAGTTTGCCAGTTGGAACTATGTATTGAATAATTCGATTATTCCTGGGATAAATGAATTACCTGAAACCCATTTATTACCCACCTAGTCCCAACAAAGAAAGAATGCGTTGTTACAGTGAGGGAATTTACACGAGCTAATTAGTTCTCTTCGGGCACAGAAATATTTTCCCCACTTCAGTTAAAACGAAACGAATGATCGTCTCATAGCTCACTCGTAATCAAGTCGAGTATATTAAAGGCTATTCCTCTTCCATACAGTGGTATGATCAGGTTCCAAGGCTTGCCTGAGTATTGCTTATGCTTGACTTCTCCCTAATTCCTACTTACTGCTAGGGGAATGTCTCATGCAATCTCACCAGGCAATAATGTTTATAATTCGTATACTAGACTTCATACAGGAAATATAGTTCCACGAGGATCTCTAGTCAGTGGCTGAGGAAGGGGGAAAAATGGAAATAGAAGTACAGTGGAAAAAAACACCAGCAGTCAGCGAATACTTGTCAATTCCAGACTTACCTTTCACGTAGGCTGCTTGCGCACTGCAACAGACATCCGGGATTTTTGGAACAATACGTAACGGCGATTCACTTATTAAATAAAAGACGGGAAGGGGACAAAGGACAGAATTATCAGGGGCATGGACGTGCACGTGTGCCCTGGAAGATGGTTAGGTTCTCTCTCCTTTCTTGGGTCAAATTGGGCCACTGTGTTCTCGTGACCAACGTTCTTTTCATAGCCTTCGGCAGTCTGAAAAAAGGATAAAAACATTGCCGATGCATAGGACAGAGAAAAGGAATGCTTAAGAACACCCTCACTAGAGGTGACCTGATGAAAAACCTCCCTGTGGGATAAGTCTCTAATACTAACTTGTAACCTGTTAGGAATGGTTAATTTTGAAACACAGCCTAGCCTGCTTCCCTCTGCTTGTCCCAAATAATGCAGGGAGGTCGAACAGCAGAATATTTATATATATCTATATATATATATATATATATATATATATGTGTGTGTGTGTGTGTTTGTATGTGGGTGTGTGTGTGTGTGAGCCTGTGTCTGTCTGTGTTTTTGCATGTGTACACTGCTCTGGGCGTTATTTTCTTAAGGAACTAATTTTGTATGTATTTCAAATAAATTATTTACTGATACAAAAGTTTTAAATTAAGTGACAAACGTTAAAATTTCCCTATATTTTCCACTGTGCGCTCTCTTCCTTTAGGCGTCAGTTTAAAAGTATGCACAAATAATCATTTTTAGAATTATCTTTATAACAGCTAACTGAGGAATGTTTATTTTACGAAAATAGTTATCGTTACATTACACCTAAAAAGAAATAGCACAAGTTCGGAAAACCTTGAGTTTGAATCATTTCTGCTACTGGGAAAGATGTTTATAGAAGACGGCGCTGAAAAGTCCTGCATTTCTAAATCTGTTACATACACAGATGTACAACTTGTTTTATGTTGCTATCAAAACAGGGTCTCATGAATATGCAAACTAATTACAGGAAGATGACTAACAATGTTCAACCCCATAGCTGAGTTTAAGATTTTTGGTGCTAGTAGAATTAATTGATGCTAAATTACCTATTAGTGCTCATGTTATTAATTCATTCTTCTATTTATTCTTTTCTTTTCTCCCTTTTCAAATATAGCATTATGTTCTTTGGATACTTGCTACGCATATTTACAGGTTTTAAGGTTATTTCATGTTCATGTTCAATCTTTATAATAGTAGCAATAACAGTAATGCTTCTAATAGTAATAATTACTGGATGCAGTAACTTCTGTGTTTGCCTGCATGTTTCTGAGTCTTTACGTACTTAAACAATTGTCTTATAATTCCAGTGTTCCCCAAATTTTACTTTCTCCATTCTTAGAGGAGTAAAATAACTTTAAATTTTTCAGGTTAAAGAGAATAAAGTAAAGTCTTAATTATTGCTATTGATCTTATGAATCATTGCCATTTACATACCTTTAGCTAAGTTCTTTGTGAAACTATTTCAATTACGCAACTCCAACACGTTGCCCTTTGGGGCAATACAGTTACCTAACATTCTCAATATGTTTTTTAAGTGATTCGAACTGTGCAAATTTCATTTACTTTCTATGGAACCTCCGCCTGATCCATGTGAATCCAGTAGCCCTCTGATGCTATGAGAACGTCAAGAAGGGCATTTCCTAAAAATTCGCTTGCCCTCTCCCCTTTGCAAATTAGATTATTCCGTTGTACAGCACAATTTATATTTGTCCACCTGTTAATTATTATCTGCTCTGCACAGTTCAGGCTATTATTCCTCCTGTTCTGCATCTCTCGGCCTAATCATGCAAGTATTCTCTAGGATGCGCACCCGTCACAATATCCACCTTTGTCGCCTTTGATGCATCAGTTATTATTCATTTCTTTTTTCTGTTCCGTAGCCAAACATACAGAAAGGCAAGATATAACTTTGCGCGTCATAGCCTTTCCCAGCATAGCTAATGAGAACTTAAAAACCCGACGATATAAACCGTTCGGCCAATTTAACACCTCGCAGTGTGAGATTCAGTATTCGCTTTTTCTCGTATTCACAATAAATACGTAAATAGCAAGGATTTTAACTTCCAGTGACTTTCAACTCACTTATACAGCACTTTCTACTTCTTCCCATCCGGCTTTCTCTCAATAATTTTGGTTGTTACGCTCTTCTCACCCACCTGACGCGTTTCATTCTTCCCACATACTCATACCATCTCAAAACAATCCGATCCCTCATTCCAACTGAGCTGTTGATGTTATGACTATGCACTTTGACATTTCCCATCCTTTCAGCATCTCTATTAACTTTGAAAGTAACATTCACGCTCAACTTACACACACACACTCACACACACACATTAGACAATATATATATATATATATATATATATATATACTGTATACATATATAATATATATATATATATTATTTGTGTGTATGTTTCTCTGTGTATTTACGTTGATTTTTTCTTCCATGAATATTTAGCATTCTGGTCTGCATTGATTTAATGGTGTAAACCAGTGTCTTGAAACGTCAGCTATATTCTGCAACTAAGAGGATTTTGGAAAATGAAACGAAACAGATTTCGCGATTAATTTTGCATAAGACTCCGAAAGTGTAATACTTTTAAAAGCCATTTTTTATGAAAGGCATTTTTGACTGTCAAAGACATTAAGCCGGCAACATGAGATGCCTTATCTCATTTGGGCTTATGCAAAACCTTTTTTTTGCCTTCCTCCATCTACTCTTGTTGACTTTTGCGATTTGATTTGATTTTTTTCTTTGTCCCGAATTAGCCATTTTTTGCGCAGTTTTTTTTTTTATTGAATCGGCTTTTCATTATAGTGTTTTTTCCTTGTTTGTTCCAAAATAAGTCTCTTTAACGAGCATATTTTTATTGTAAAGATGAAGCGAACGAGTTAAACATGCATTGTAGCTGATTGTTGATTTTTCACGTAGGCCTACATGTTTCGTTCAGTGAGTATAACTCCCGCTTTGTTCTGCCTGTTACACTGTGCAATTTTTTTTTCTTATATCCTAACTGCTGCAGCCAGTTTATCTTTGGATATCATGGAAACCACGGACAATATTTTCATTTGTTTAAATGTTCAAAGTTTTAACAAGCTTCACTCAACTCAGCCTCTCGTTTGCTGTAAATGCGACATTCCTGTTTAGCTAGATTGTGCTGAGACTCTTGATGTTAATAACACGTCCACGAGTACATAACTACCCATTTTTTATTGTAACAAATTAGTGTTCTTGTTTAGTCGTAGACCAGAAACGAATTTTAAAATGAAGAAAAATAATGCCCTTGCGTAAACCCGTCTTTTCCATTCACTCTTATGCTAATAAATAAAAGGCGCTTCCATACTTGTCACAAAATCATTTTGATAATGTTCCTGAAGCGCTAGCGTTAATATATACAGTAGTAAGTCATTTATCTGTCGGTAGCGTTTAGTTTAAGTTTAGTCAAAAGAAGTTCAGAGGAGCCAGTCGGCTGTTTATTCGCGGTTAGAATGTTGTACTTTAGCCTAAAAGAATATTGGAGCACGATCACGTCAATTTTGTCGCTATGCAGCATTAGTTTATGTGGCAGTTACAATCATCTTCAGTGTTTCGTATTGTAAGTTTTCGTTTGAGAAACCTATCTTAAATAGTTTTTATACCATCCATCAACGGTTGAAGGGCTTCTTCCCCTTTTTTTTCTATGTATCCCACAGGGCCATTAGTTTCTTTTGATTGTTCGATACTTCCAGTACCAGCTTGTTCGCCTGCGTAGCACAACCGTTTAACTTGATAAACTGCCTGATAATCACTGCGACTGAAGCCTTTTATTTTAAGTTTAGACGCAGCCCTTCGTTGGCTGAGTCGGTTGAGCTTCAGACTGTCACTCAATGGGCCGGAGTTCAATTCGCCCGGCCGGCTGATGAAGAGTTAGGGGAATTTATTTCTGGTAATAGAAATTCATTTCTCGCTATAATGTGGTTCGGATTCCACAATAAGGATTCCACAATAAGCTGTAGGTCCCGTTGCTAAGTAACCAGTTGGTTCTTAGCCACGTAAAATAAGTCTAATCCTTCGGGCCAGCCCTCTCTAGGAGAGCTGTTAATCAGCTCAGTGGTCTGGTAAAACTTAGGTATACTTAACTTAAGATTAGACGCACCTAAAATCTCTGCTTTCGTTCCGCACTGCCTTGGCACACGGTGCATGGCTGCCTCAGCTGCCGCCAGTCTCAAGTCTTCCCCGTTGCATTAATTAATCGAAGACTGGAATTACGTTGCGGAGACTTTGTGTTGACGACCATGAGGTTTGAGACTGTTTTAGCCCTTATCGAACACAGGCATACATGTGTGTGAAGCATTGTATACGACAGCTTATACGGCGGCGTGTTTTGGTGCAGTATGAACCTAATTTATGGAACCCGGGTATTTAGGTATTGTTTCCTATAACTATTTGTTAATTCATCAAGCTTACCAACTACCGATTGTATTAATTCTTTTTCACGAGTAGTCTCGCACCTAAACCGTTTCTGTATTTTCTAAACCAACATTTTATTTTATTTCTCACCAGATTTGCCTTATGTAATGAAATTCCAAATTTTCTCATTTTAGAAATTTACTCACAACTGCCACCATCAACGATGAAGTCATAAGCCAGAAAATCATTAACTTTTGTTATGCATATTGGTTATAATTTTTTCTTTTTTTCTTGTGTGTTCTCAAAAATGGGATGCCCACTTGGGGGGTTGAGAAATGTATTATCGTAAGCCTTCTCGTATCTTCAGAAATTAAGGCTTTTCCATCTTCATATGTATTTCCGTTATTAGTAAACTGTTCTCTATCATTTTATTTTTCTTCATAATTATTCCTCACACTGTTATTGATAATAAATGATATTAATGGAAGATACCCCGTCTGGCCTTCTTCCGCAAGCACACTCGCACCAAGAAACTTTCATTAGCACCAAAAGTGCCTTCGTCACAAG
>JANJGK010000053.1:11570635-11600635 GCA_039081455.1 Macrobrachium rosenbergii | reverse complement strand
CCACCCTCCAATCATCAGACATAGCAAATTGCAGCCCTCCTGCCTCAGTAGATTTTATTTTATTTAAGGCTAAAGTTAGCCATAATTGTGCGTCTGGCAACGCAACGCTATAGAACAGGCCACCACCGGGCCGTGGTTAAACTTTCATGGGCCGCGGCTCATACAGAGACTACCTAAAGATAGATCTCTTTTCGGTGGCCTTGATTATGCGCTGTACAGAAAACTTGATTGCTCCGAAGAAACTTCGGCGAATTTTCTGCTTGTTCTCATTGAAAACAGTCAGGTGTGCTCCAATAATTAAATAGAATAAGGAAACTCAAAAATAACCTTCTTCAACTTGAAAATGTGAATTTTTCCTCTTATTTGCGAAAAGTAAATTTGCGCCTACTAAGAATACCAGAACTTATCAAGCATAATGAAATAAACAAGATGGGCTTGACGTGAGCATGAAGGTCAGTGGGACAGGACACTAAATGAACTGATCTATACTAGGTCTGAAAACAGCTTGGAAAAAGGAAACAAGTTGCGTATTGAACTAGGGGAGCTGAAATTATATCACAATATTGAAGACATATAGAAATCAGTTTATTCTAGTTTTTATTATAAAAACATTAGCTCTGGGAAGTTAATTAATAGAAACAATCATAATTTTAATTAAAAACATTAAACGTAGCTTGAAAAAATAAACATTCCCCGCGACAGTAATTTATGAAGGAATAGGGGACTATAATGAAAGATGAAATACCAACTGTCACCCGAACAAAAACGCACAAATGAAATTGCAGACAATTAGTATGCATAATTACCCGACAATAAATTATTCCAAAATCCAATAAGATATTCTTTGAGTGCAAAAGTAATATTTAAAAAATCCGCTTATATTCAATAACCACTAATTGAAAATAAAAAAAAACTGAATGAATCCATAAATAGAAACTAAAATCAAACTCAAGAATGAAATGTCACTGGAAGCGATGCCGTCATGCGTAATTTATCATGAATTCCATTGTTATAAGTTAATTACTAAGTCAATCAGCACTAATTAATTTTGATGAGAGGGATCATTAACCCCAAAACTGTAATAATCATGCGGAAAATCTCATCTGATTGTCCTTAATAATTAGTTTTATTGAAAAGCAAAAATGTATATACTTTTCTACAACTGCATAATCTTTTCTGTTTGTGTGAAGTCACACGGGACAGGCAATGAAAGGGTTGTAACCAGCAACAGGCCTCAGAAAAAAATAATAGCAGCTAAAACAAGAATATAACCCAGTTATTTACTAAAGGCAGTTTATATCAAGAACTGTGATATTCATAGCCATAACAAACTTTATGATTATATTTACGCAAATTTTCATTCTCACGAATTGCTTCCGCAAGATTCTACAGACTGAGCATACACACACACACACATATGTGTGTGTGTGTGTGTGTGCATGTATGTCTGAGCGTGTAAAAAGTATCACATGACAGATGAATAATGTAAAACGTTTTTGAAGTGGTATCAAATCTCCGCGAATTGTATTAGCATTGGCATCATCGGTAGTAATGTGAAGAAAACATTTACGTTACTGGGACTGAGTAAACTCTGTTAATGGACATTGCACCTCAACAGTGCGGATGCTAAACGTTTCCAAAGGGAGTAGTATGCATTAACTCTTGTGACGAAGGCACTTTTGGTGCTCATGAAAGTTTCTCGGGTGTGCTTGCGGAAGACGGCCAGACGGGGTCTCTTCCATTAATATTATTTATTATCAATAACAGTGTGAGGAAAAATTATGAAGAAAAATAATTTGATAGAGAACAGTATACTAATAACGGTAATACATATGAAGATGAAAAAGCCATAATTTCTGAAGATACGAGAAGATTTACGATAATACATTTCTCAACCCCGCAAGTGGGCATCCCATTTTTGAGAACACCCAAGAAAAAAGAAAAAATTATAATCAATATGCACAACAAAAATGAATGATTTTCTGGCTTATGACTTCATTGTTAATAGTGGCAGTTGTGAGTAAATTATGAACATGGGGAAATTTAGAATTTCATTACATAACGCAAATCTGGTGAGAAAATAGGGTGAGAAATAAAATAAAATGTTGGTTAGAAAATGCAGAAGCGGTTTAGGTGCGAGACTTCTCGTGAAAAAGAATTGCTACAATCGGTAGTTGGTAAGCTTGATGAATTAACAAATAGTTATAAGAAATAATCACCTAAATATTCAGGTTCCATAAATCAGGTTCATACTGCACCAAAACACGCCGCCATATACGCTGTCGTATACACTGTTGCATCCACCCTGAACGACGAGCAAACTCCAAATAAAATCATAGTGCCTGACCCTGCCATAGTGCCCTCACCAGAGCATGCCCCCGATCTCCATTCAAGAGTTCAAAATCCAGACCCCCTCTCTTCTCCTGGCTTGGCTCCGCTACCAGTGCCGGTAAGAGAGACGGATTCTCCCGACTCAAGTGGAAGCTCAACCGAAGGTGCGGCCTCACAACCCGTGCCTGAGCTGGTCATGGTAACCTGCAAGCCTATCACGCCCACTGCAACCCCTTCTTCTCTTTCCCATTCCCCTGCGGACACGATCATGAGTAAGGATTCTGCCATGTCTCAAATGGCCGATGAACTCACAGAACTGGGGTGACTTGGGGTAGAGGCTGTAACAAAAGCCCGTGCTTGGGGTAGAGGCTGTAACAAAAGCCCGTGCTTCGGCCGCCAAAGAAGCCGACAAGGTTGGCACTCCAACGTCCTCCCTGGGTTCGGTTCGACGGATTCCCCTACCAAGGAGAACCATCAACCTAAATGAGATCTGCGTAGGTAATGTCAGGTAGCAAATCTGGCACGGCGCCACCCCTTTTATCCTACAAAGTTCTTTGGCACCTCTATCCAGAAAGATAATGCCCGAGTCTTCTCTTGTTTCTTTTCCTTACAAAACTGTATGTTATTTCCTTTAACATTTTCCTTTGTTTTTCTTCCTCTCTTTTCCTTTTGATTACCCCTCGCCGAGTGCAAATTGACAGACATTTTAAATTCATATGTGCCAAAACCATTAAATATTATCATATAAGTGCCAACTTGGCACAGTGCCATTATCATAGCTGTTGGCAGATAATCCTGTCGGTGGAGTCATGTCCTTTGACTGCTTTGAAGCCCCTTGGGCAAAAGACTTAACCGAAGCCATTTTCATAGGCTAAAGAGTATAATTCTGGCATATAAATCATCATTTTTCTTTACCAGTCATTACTCCTTCTGGAATTTATCATTTGTATTCTTTGTTATTCCCTCGTAATTTAAATCCCGAGTCCGTGACTCGAAAAGACCGTGTATTTTATATATTTTTCTGTACCTCATTGTAACTAGCTTCGTGCCTGTAAGCACCATTGACTCCAGTGCCAAGTCTGGCACTATGCCATCGACTCAAGTAACATGGAAACACCCAACCAAAGACCATGTATACTTTATTGTAATGCCTCATCAAGGCAAACTAACTGCATGTCTTTGACTGCAATAATTACTGCATGATTACTTTAAGATTTACTGTAGGGAAATCGCTTACATTTATTGTATTTTAATCTTTAGGATACCTTTCTCATATTTGTAACAGTTCCTGTTCTAGAATAACAATAGCTTATGGCTTATTGCATTTTAATACTTAAGATAGTTTCTTTCAAGATGTACCTTAATGAAATAATTTAAAGTTAGTGTATTTTGATATTTACAGTAACTTCATATTCGTTACAGAGCCTGTTTTAAAATAACGGTAGCTTATGATTTATTGTATTTTGATATTTACAAAAATTTACTCATAGTACCTTAACAAATTCCTGTTTAAGAGTAACAGTAATTTAATGTTAAAACCTTTTTCTTTCACTCTGTGATTAACGTAAAATGTTGAATGCTTTGTCAAGTAAATTTTTCAAATATCGCATATGTAGCAGAGAAGTATAGGTTAATAAAAATACATGAGTGCCATTAAAGAGAAAAGTATTGTAAAGCATTTGTCCGCAAAATCTTTGGTTTGGTAGACATTGGCACTCGAGTGAAGGTGCGAGATGTCAACTTGGGTGGGGAGTTGCTACATCTTCCCAAGCATCCGACCTACCAAAAGCTTAATTTAAAACTCAGAAGTAAGGATACAATGCATTGCTTAGCACTGCCTGACAAGGAAAGGCGAAAGGAATATTGGCCCCTCCAAAATCCGTTAGTTACACTGTGCATCTTTTCCACTTTCTCTCCTTGAATATGTGACTGTGGGAATCCCTTTGTTTTTCAGAACACGAGGCCGAGATGAGATTAATTTCTGGCCAGAGGCAAAATAAACCAAATTAAGAGAGAGGTGCAACTCCTGCAGGAACACCTGGAATAGGCTCACCATGAGGTGACCAGCAATTCAGATGTTGCGCGCACATAGAGGGATGACACAAACCCCATCTGCATGAGGAAAGCATCATAATCCCTGACCCAAGGTCTTAAAAGGCCTGACCAAGGGAACGAGAAGTTAGAGACAAATCTGGACTCAAGCGAGTCACATCTGCCCTTTGCATTCCTGCCTCCTTCAGAGCACCATGCCTCCACCACGTGGTCCTATCTTGTAGGGGCCTTAGTATTCTTACCAGTGAAGCCTTTTAGCCCTCCTCCACCGCCATTACCCACGCTAAACCCAGCTCTTCTATAAGGTAAAGTGATCTGTTGCAAATGTTCTTTTCATTCAGTCACACTGTATTAAATTCTCACACCATACTTCCTGTTTTCATTTCTAAGTGCCAGTATTTCCATATTAACCTCGCATTGTTAGAGCAGTGTGACGAAAATTCAGTGTTTGAGCAATTACATAAAATCGTGTTCAAGGCATCCTTGGTACCCTCCATGCACCGCCTTGTCCTGTACATATTTTACTCTGTCCGTACTGGCCTTTAATTCATAAATCTCTCCATTTACAGAAGGATCCATAGCTGTGGAATTCTTCCTTGATTGTGCCTTGCCGTTCGTGGAGCCCAAGACGCCCCTTATCAGCATTGTCACACTGATGGGTATACCTTCAAGCGTTCCTAGTTATAATTAATCTCTTAGGCCTTACCTGCCTGTTTAGTTAATTTCATCTTCTGGTTGGTTATTTAATGTAAATATACGTAATCTTAAACTTACCCTAAAGTGTTTGCTTACAACTGCCTTGTCAGTAGAGCCGTCAGCTCAGTTATATTCCCCTATTCTTTGTTTTTTAAGATTTCCTGAATCAACAGCAGTCAGGTACTATAAAAATGTTGAGGTAAATAACTAAATCATTCATTTAGCGTCTATAACTGGCTCATGATAAGCATTTCCCCAGGTAAAATCATATATGTATATATATATATATATATATATATATATATATATATATATATATATATATATATATATATATATATATGTATTTATATCAACTGTACTGATAATTCTTTTGAGTTACTCTACATGAGTTATTTTAGAATTTATTTCTTTATTCATTGTTGGATATTTCATTCTAGGACGATTGTAAACAAGTTATTATCTAACATACGGCGGTGAAATTACCCAGCAAATAGATGCAGCTGGGGAGAGAAACTGGAATCCACCAGAGAGAGAGAGAGAGAGAGAGAGAGAGAGAGAGAGAGAGAGAGAGAGAGAGAGAGAGAGAGAGAGAGAGAGAGAGAGAGATGTTTGTCAGCCTCCTCCAGTGACATGCTCATAAAGGCAAAGCCAAACAAATATGAACTAGATTGGACTGTAGTGTGTCAAGTATTCTGTTTACAGCCCGTGTGGCTCCTTTATCGACCTAATTAATATCAAAGTATAGGGAGACCTACATGCTATCTGTCTTAGAGACGGATAAAAGCATTGCGTACATGTTATGAAAGTAGAATGTAAGGGATTTTATACATACATGCATACGATATATATATATATATATATATATATATATATATATATATATATATATATATATATATATATATATATATATATATATATATATATATATATATATATTGTTGCTTTTGTTGCTGGCGTTTCTACTGAAATATCACTTTTCAAATTTACTTTTACCTTCCTGCCTTTGTTCCAATCTGCCCAGAACTAATTTGTAATCTACTGGCGCTACCATTTGTATACCTAAATATGTTTGTGTATGCAGGTATGCCTTCTGTTTCTCTCAACCAAAAGCACTTATATTCAACGATGCTATTTATTTGTTCTCAAATGAAATGTAGATTTTGCTCATCTACTTAGCTTTACTTTGCAAAGCATAATCTTGTGTTGCTTTCATCAGATCAGTTCTCATCTAGAACCGAGTTGCTCCTGTGGCACATGTCAACGCATCCTACTTTTCCCTTTTATTTATTCCCCTTTTTTCCGTAAACTAACGTTTCCAGTCTTCATCTGTTCAAATTTCTCTCATTTAGTTTTACAATAATTCTATATTCGTATTATATCCCTTTTATTTATAACAAAAACTGTTGGCTAACGCTTCTTTTCTTAAAAATGTGCATCCATTTATTGTTTTGACAAGCCTTAGAATACTCCACCCACTTCCAGCTTGTGAAGGAACCTTAAACTTTCGAACAGGATTCATTTTCATCATCAAATCTGCAGCTTCGTCCTTTTGATGATTCAGAGCTAATCCACACGCGTTCATTTGTACTCCTTTCCTTAAATTCTTTGTCTGAAAAATTATGAAAATCGTTTTATATCTTGCTGTCTCCTAATTAAGGCTCTTTTAGGTAGAAATTAGGGTTGTAATCGTTAAAAGTACTAAGCTTCCCTACTAGCTTTAAACTGTGCCAGTCTCTATTCCCTGCTCTTTCCTAGCTTAGTATGATGTATTCTCTAACTTGTAATTAGTAAAGCTTCTTTAAAGTATCATGTTGGGTTTATCTCTTCTATTTAGATCTGTTCTTTAATTATATATATTTCTCTTTTGAAAAAGGAAGTAAATTGAAATTAACTCCATTGATATTCATTTGAAGTAAAAAAAAAAAATATTGAGAGTTGCGAAAAGTTGGAAGATAAAAATAAGCAGATCAAAGGCAAAACTTTTGTTTCTCTAAGTTATAGATGATGCAAGAAAGTTTCCTTAGCTGGGAAAGGAGGGAGTTAGGACAACTCTTCGAGTATTAGCATCTTTGAAGTTTATGGGATACACTTTGTTAAGGTTGTTCCACCTGTATTCGTGTTATTTCGTCTAATTAATTACTTTATCTCTTTTGTTGGCAAAACATCACAACTGGAAGCAATGCTGGAAAAGAAGTGAAGCTTTACGTTAAATTTATAATTTGAGCCTTTTATTTTAGACAGATGTCACACTTATGGGTCAAGGTGCTAGACAGATGTCACACTTATGGGTCAAGGTGCTAGACAGATGTCACACTTATGGGTCAAGGTGCTAGACAGATGTCACACTTATAGGTCAAGGCGCTCCACGCCATTGTTGCAAGTATCTTTTTCTTCATTGCCTGTATCTTGGACCCACAAAATGTTAGAGCTTGACCAAGTTATTGGTAATAGTATTATCTATGTCTCAGGGTAAATTACTATACTTTCATCCTATACCATAATGTATGGAAGAATTTATGAAGTCTGTTTGGCTTCAGTGACATTCGCCAGCCCAAAACTATTTATTTACATAAAACTCGAAAATATATGTACCTTTATGCCACTGCTTTTTGGCAGTTCTTAAACATTGGTGAATCTTGAATGAATCCCCAACGTAAAAACTTCAGCAACCTCAACAACCACTGGTCCTTAACCTACTCCAGAACTTCAACTGTAGCACACGAATTCCCCCTGCGTGTATTGTGCCGTTTATCATCGTCTTGCCTGCCCTGTGTGTTTCCTGAATATTAAGACAACTTTATCATAGATTTGAGTAGCCTTTGGACTTGTCTTTCATGCGTTCTACTGTAATAAAACTGCCATGCACGAATCTCTTAAAAGAAGCCAAAAAATATATATATATTACTGATTCGGTAGCTTACGTTTCTGTAATAGCGTGGATATATAAATATAAAGGATTTCTATATGTAATAAAGACTGTTGCGCTACATCGGCACGCAGATTATATGGAAAAGGATGCAGTTTAATGCATTTTTAACTCATTATTTTACATATATAATTTCTGACATGAAGAGTGACCCAAATTCACTCTTTGAAAAATATAGCGTTTTGTTCATATATATAACTCTCTAGAAAATATAATACAACATCGGTACGTAGATAACAAAGAGAGGATGCAGTTTAATGTGTTTTTAACTCATTTTTCTTGCATATATAAATTCTAACATGAAGAGTTACCCAAATTCACTTTTTGAAAAATATAGCTTTTTGGTCATATAAATAACTCTAGAAAGCATAATTCAACAATAACTGTAGATATATATTTTACAGTTCTGCATGTGTATATACACACATAAATATACACAGTATACATATATACGTATATTATTATGTGTATATACTGTATATGTATATATATGTATATGTATATGTATATATATATATATATATATATATATATATATATATATATATATATATATATATATATATATATATATATATGCCTTTCATTTGAAAGACCTGGGTTAGATCCTGATGTGAGTCAGAAATTTATATACATAGGAGGGGATCGTGGCTAATTTACAAATATTTATATATATATATATATATATATATATATATATATATATATATATATATATATATATATATATATATATATATATATACAGTAGATATACGAGTATATATATATATATATATATATATATATATACATATATATATATATATATATATATATATATATATATATATATATACATTATATATATATATATATATATATATATATATATATATATATATATATATATATATATATATATATATATACACACACACACATATGTATACATACATGTACTTTATATATATATATATATATAATATATATATATATATATATATATATATATATATATATATATATATATATATATATATATACTGTATATATAATGCAACGACTGGGTCAGTTTTTCTCGCAACCTCACCCGTTTCTTGCATTTGCCACCTAATTGAGAAGAAATAGAAATTATTGTCCCTCATTTACTACTAGAACTGAGGTCTCAATTCGCCCATTCATAACCTCTCTCATTCCCCAAAATGGTTAAGCCTAACTCTCTCTTTCTGTTCAGAGTGATTGCTTTGGGCTTAATTCCAGATACCCCTGCATCCAGCCAGGCTGGGGGAGGAACCAAAAGGAGAAAGTTGATCCCCTCCCCCATTCTGAACCCGCATGGGTTGACTATCGCCACGTGGCCCACCATGCAACCGATCTTATAGAAAACGTGAAAAGATTGGCTTCGGCGCTACCTGGAAAGACACGGTGCATAATCCTCAGAGGTTATATGTAGACTCTGCAAGAGAAATCAGGAGAGAGAGCGCTCAGAGCACGACACGAGGACAGATGTCCTTGCCTTGCCTATCCCTTTGAATCTTCCACGTGTCGACCCCGGGGCCTCAACAGTATTATAGTGGCATTATAATTCCTTCCTCTATTGCCAGCGCAACATAAAATGAAGGATATCATCACCTTGACTAAGGTAATGTGCCAGAATCAGGTCCTTTTAGCCAGTCACGACTCCTGTTATTTCTCTATCTAAATTTTCCTTTTATTTTTTCCTTGTGTGATCACCTCAGTAATTTGTGTTGGAGCACTCAGTGTTAACATAATTATGCATTAGTGTTGAACTGAGTTATTTGGCACCATCTGTGCATTCCTCAGTTTCCCTTTGAGAGTCTTACTATTATTGCAAGTAACCGTCCTGCAAATATTTGCAGATAGGTCCAGACTGTGGAACTTCTCGGCCGATCCATGTGCAGTCCCCTTTCCACTGCGATGTTCCCTGTTACGAAGATATTGTCAGCGTAGAATATTTATTGTGTAGGATTCATTCATTTAGCAGGCTTTTGTCATTACTTGCCCAGTAATTCGTCATTCTTCTGATCTGTGTTGTTATGTAAATACGATTAGTTAAGAGAACCCTTGAGTTTTACGTAATTCCCTCACATGAAGAAGGCTCTAAGCCATAGATTTCCTTGTTTTGTCTACGTATTGTCCAAATATTGAGTCAGATGTGTAACAAATAAACGGAACTCCCCTGTGTTATCTGTTGCTGCCCAGAGTCAAGTAAGTATCCCTTAACATTTGTAGCAATATATATATATATATATATATATATATATATATATATATATATATATATATATATATATATATATATATATATATATATATATATATATATATATATAAGCGAATCCCGCAGAAAAATGACAGGCTAAAGTTCAGTGCCAAGCGCTTTCACGTTTATTAACGCATCGCCTGGGCACAACATTTTTTTTTTTTTTTTGTGCCCAGACGAAGCGCTAATAAACGTGAGAGCGCTTGGTACTGAACTTCTGCCTGTCATTTTCTTGTGGGATTCGCTTATAAACTGAAGTCACGTGCATCTACTGTGATTTTTTAAGCACACACATATATATAATATATATACATATATATATATATATATATATATATATATATATATATATATATATATATATATATATATATATAATATATATATATATATACATACATCCATATGTATATTATATACATAAAATATGCATATATATATATATTCATATACATATTTATTGCAATGACTGGGGCTGCTTTCTCGAAACCTCACCCATTTTTACATTTGCAAGGTAATTGAGAAAGAAATAAAAATAAATGTCACTCATTAATTACTAGAACTGAGGTCAACTCGCCCTTTCATAAACACGCTCTATCATTCCCCAAAAATGGTTAAGCCTAACCCTCTCTCTCTCTGTTCAAAATGACTGCTATTTAGGCCTAATTCCAGGTACCCTTGCATCATGCCAGGCAAGGGAGGAGCCAAAAAAGGTAAAGTGGCCCCCCCCCCTCATTCTGTACCCACGTGGGTTAACTGACACCATGCGGTCGACATTATAGAAAGCTTGACGAAGATTGACCTTTGCGCCACATATGTGGGACACCACAGCGTAGTCCTCCAAGGTTATAAATAGACACCACAATAGAAAGCGAGGGAGAACGCTTGGACCATGACCTGTCCTCTTGAACCATGTGTTTCGACCCTGGGGCTCGACCAGTAACTTTGTAGTGGCATTATAATTCCCTCCTCCATTGCCAGCACCCTATTGAATGAGGACATCGTCATCTTGACTAAGGTAATGTGCTGGAGTAAGGTCCTTTTAGCCAGTCACGATTCCTGTTATTTCTCTACCTAATACCTCATTTATTTTTCCATTGTGCAATCACCTCAGTAATTTGTGCTGGAGCATTCAGTGTTAACGTAATTATGCATTAGTGTTGAACTGAGTTATCTGGCACCATCTGTGCATTCCTCAGTTTCCCCTTGAGAGTCTTACTATCATTGCAAGTAACCATCTTGCATATATTTGTAGATAGGCCTCGACTGTGGAATCTCTTGGCTGATCCATGTGCAGTTCCCCCTTCCACTGCGATGTCCCCTGCTATGGAGATGTTGTCAGTGTAGAATATTTATTCTGTGTAGGATTCGTTATTTTAGCAGGCCCTTGTTATTACCTGCCCAGTAATGCATCATTCTTGTGATCTGTGTTGTTATATAACTAAAATTAGTTAAGAGAACTCTTGAGTTTACGTAACTCCCTCACATGAAGAAGGCCCTAAGCCATAGATTTCCTTGTTTTGTCTACGAATTGTCCTAATATTGAGTCAGATGTGTAATAAATAAAAGGAACTCCCCTGCGTTCTCCGTTGCTGCCCAGAGTAAAGTAAGTATCCTGGAAATTCGTAGTAATGTATATATATATATATATATATATATATATATATATATATATATATATATATATATACATATATATATATATATACATATATATATTATATATATATATATATATATATATATATATATATATATATATATATATATATATATATATATATATATATATATATGCACACACACATATACAGTATATATATATACATATATATGCATATATACGTATATATATATATATATATATATATATATATATATATATATATATATATGTATGTATATATATATATATATATATATATATATATATATATATATATATATGTATATATATATATATATGTGTGTGTGTGTGTGTGTTGGTTACAGAGTAAAACAATTTTACCACTTTGATCGCTACCGCATTCATACTTGAACGGCTGAATCGTGGCTGAATACCTTGTGCTGTAATCTTACTCATTAGTCGCTTCATACACTTGCACAGAAGCTCATCGGCTATGTAGGGACCTCGTGCACAGTGCGTTATTAACCCGTATCTTTCCCACGTTGGCGCATCCTGGAGGTAAGGTCCTTCCTTTTCAAAACCTCTTTCACATTCTATCTATCCCTTTTTAAGTCTTCTTCTTTTCTTCTCTTCCCCTTTAATATTTCTGGATTATACACTCTTTTTGTTCACCTCCATTCTTTCAACATACCTGAACCAAATATGGCTCCAGCAATTTAATACCTAACTACCTTTCAGACTTACCCCTGTTAGGAATAAGGAGCACGTAAGTAGAGGTATTTTCCTGAATGTAAAGAACCCTTTATTTTGAAGAGTTTTGAGAATGTAAGTCCTTTTTAACTTTCTTTTAAACCTCTTAGTACTTTTAGGTTTTGAAGAAAATGCAGAGTTTTTCCATTTTAGTTTTCGAACCGGATTTCATCTGAGTTTTATTTTTCGAAGGATTCTCGTCCATGAAGTTTAGATGTCTATGATCTTTTACCTATGTTGCAAGAAGAGGTATTCTAAATGTAATGTTTTTTAATGGAAACAGATGATTAGATTAATATATGCTCCTCAGGTATCATACGAATGATGAAAGTTGTAACTATTCCTTGCCAAACACGCACACACATTATTGATGTCTTCAGCTACATATACCTTATTGTCAATCCAAAGGCCTATTTATCATGCTCGACTTACTATCGAGAGAACCTTGGTATTTTCGAAGCAAGATGGTTATGCTCTCTATTCAAACCTTATGCTACCATTGTCTTAGTGAAATTGTTACTGGGCAGGTAATCGGCTGTAGTGGGTCGCAACTGAAGTGGAGACGGTCACGGAACTAGCACCCTTATTTTAAAATATCAGAGAAACGAAACGGTAAAATTTCTGGGTCCAAACCTTTCCCAAGGAAAAAGTATATGTGTGTATGTATGTATGTATGTAAGAAAGTTGTTAATCTTTCATTGCCGTAAACGTGCTCTGAATTTTAACGAACTTTTTCCACCGTTTCAGTTTCGTACTTGGGCAGGGATCCTCTCGCCATTATAATCACGCAGGGGAAAATTTCGGAAGAGCTGTTTGTGTGATTAGGGAATCAGGTATTCATCCTCTAATGGCACTGCTAATAGCAAAGTCCTCTTTGCAAGTGCGCGTGCAACCAGGTAATTGTTCAGTGGCACGGTGAGAATTGGCCTGGAACTGCCAGAAACACGATAGCAATCTCCTTCTGGAGGTTTTCGACAGGACCTGGCGCATGCAGGCATGCTTATATTTAATTGGTCAATCACCCGCGAATGGCAGATATTCTAGAGCTTCATTGGTCTTCAGGACAACGTCATCTGAATGTAATGTGCCAGTTAACCTCTTTTTAACGGGTACATTACATTGGTTGAATAAACAGGCTTTCTTACACTTTTGTGTCAATGGCGAATAATTTATAGTATTTTTATAACGAATATAACAATCCCTCAATTTTGGAGGGAGAGAGTTGAGACTTTTAAAATGGAACTGAAAAAATTAATGGGACTACTCCAAAATTATCTTGTCCATTGCCTGGGGAAATAATGGCAAAAAACAATGAAATGTTGAATTCGTTGCAGATCATTAGACTCGAGAATAATTAATGATTTTATTTGTCAAAAACATTTTTTTTTTTGGGCAGAAAGGAGAATAATATCGCCTTATATTTGAATTTTATCCCTCTGCGCTGAATCATACTTTTCTTTTATTTTACACTTTCTAAAAGCTTTTTAAGTAATAAGGGATAATTATTCTCCGCTTGTTTTTATTTACTGTTTGCATAAAAGCATAATGTTTGTTGTTATAGAAATCAGAGTAAAACTTGCCGTCACGCCTATGTTTGAATCATTTGCTCCTCTTTGTCTCGTGTTTACCTGACTTTGTTTAGTCAAACAGACTGGTAGGTTTATTATACAGATTTCTTACTTTGCCGTTTCTATATCCTTTTTATAAAATCTGCTTTTAGATTTACCCGTTTAATATAAACTTCTACTAAAGTATATCTTAATCTTAATGCACGAGATAGTTGTGTGAAATAAATTCAGTTATAACTTAAAGTAAATATAGAACATTAACTTACGTTAATATTTCAGGAACGACGTGAAAAATATGATTCAATGTTCATTTAATATTTTAATCGGAGCCAGTACTGTTGTTCTCTTCTGTACTAAAACCTTATACTTTTTCTTTCGTTATTCTTTTCTTTGGCATTGAAAATTTAATTTGTCCTTGCATATATTATCCGTTCATTCATTCTTTTCGTAGTAACTAATGACAGTAATGATAACATCTGTTTAAACAATAATGTAACATACAGTTGACAGTGTTTGACCAATTTCTTGATGTTCAAAAATCTTTCCACGCTCCAACCACTTACAAACGAAAAAGAAAGAAACCAGTTAAAAAGAATGTAAGGAAACTTAAATGGGTCAACGAACCCCGTTAAAACGACATGCCAAAGCCCAAAGGTTTTGCATAAACTTAGACGAACTTGTGTTGGGCTCCTTTCACCTCTCGAAATAGCCTTTTCTGTTTTTAACTTCAAGTCCACTGGAGTCTAGAATAGCTGAGCTGTTGCTGCATCTAAAAACAACTTTCTCTCTCTCTCTCTCTATCTCTCTCTCTCTCTCTCTCTCTCTCTCCTTAGCACGATTACACATGGACGCTCACAAAACGCACATAGCCATAAAAGCGCATTCAAATGGTAAATTATGAAATTATTCTTACCAGGAACAGAAAGGAAAATCGTAGATTGTTTTATTTATATTGGACGAGTTTTTCTGCTAAAGCAAAATTAGAAAAAATAAATAAAAGTATCTAATATAAATTCTTTCTGTGAATGCGCCCACATACACGCATGCATACGCGCACACACACACATATATACAGTGTATATATATATATATATATATATATATATATATATATATATATATATATATATATATATATATATATATAATATACATATGTATATGTCAGCAATAAGTCACCAAACTGCACGTGACAAATATATACGTAGACGACCACATGAAAGGTGAAAATTAAAGACCAGGTACCAAGCGCTTTCGTGTATTGCGTACACTTCTTCGGGGTACAAAGTGACTTTGTACCCCGAAGAAGTGTACGCAATACACGAAAGCGCTTGGTACCTGGTCTTTAATTTTCACCTTTCATGTGGTCGTCTACGTATATGTATATGTGTGTATACAATCATAAAGCTACAAATGTCGATTAATATCAAATTCACGCTACCTCAGGAATATCCCCGATGGGGAATTATCACCGAAGGGGAATTTATAAGTGATAAATGGACTGGTGCTGTCGAGTCTCGAACCCACGACACAGATACTTATCCAGCGACCCCAGTCG
Source organism: Macrobrachium rosenbergii (assembly GCA_039081455.1). Taxonomy (NCBI): domain Eukaryota; kingdom Metazoa; phylum Arthropoda; class Malacostraca; order Decapoda; family Palaemonidae; genus Macrobrachium; species Macrobrachium rosenbergii. Next base: position 11,584,855 of record JANJGK010000053.1, on the reverse strand, counting down.
ACTTTCCACCCACTGAGCTATCAAGAGAGGTAAAAGTTAATGCCAAGTCTGGTGTACTTTACTTACCCGTCGAGAGCGGGGAAATTGTACTTGGCTTCGGCATTAACCCACCTCCACCGTGATAGTTCTTGGAAATATGTATGACAAACATCATTTTTAGAGACCTGGAATCTGATGTGAATCTTAAGAATGACCACGAAATGTTTTTTGAGGAAACAGAATTTGCTAAATGTCAGAAATCAGGAGACACAGTGGGATCTGTTATTGAAGAAGAGTCCTTAAGATTTATCGGTGGATCTGTAGTGAAAAAGTTCTCCTTTAAATATCCAAATATAGGTTACGTATTAACAGCAGACGTCAGAGACATGGGTCCATTAGATACGTGAAGGAAAACTCTAGGCACCATCAGACGACTTTTTTTCTAAACTGAAAATTTTTAGAAACATTTTCACAGCAAATCTTGGCAATGGTTTTACACCATTAACGGAATGCATAAAAACAATGGCTGCTGAAATGAAATCTGTTGTAATTGGTGTTCCATACTCATTTGGTGTATGGCCTGCCATAAAAAAAATCCGTACTTTAAGCGAAACAAAATTAAAATATTTATCCCTTAAGAAGTAGTTTCCCGGAAAGGTATTGTTGCATCGTGTCATTTATTACCTGTCAGAGTCAGTGCCGTCAGAGGAGACTCTCCGGCGCGTGACGTCATGCGCAAAGAGAACGTATTTTCGCTCACTGGTGAGCCGACCTCTCAGAGTATATTTAAAGGGCCTTGGCCATAAGTATAAATTAGTTAATTACCTCTCGCTTTTTGAACGACCAATGGTCCGACCCCCGGAGCCAATTGCTGCAATATTACCCTATTATTTCCATTTATTCTGATCTCCAAAGTGTTTGGTGTGAGAGAGGTAAAAAGAGAAAATCTTCATTCCATTCAGAAGTAAGATAGTCATAAAAATTCTCGCTACAAAACGGAATTCTTTGTGCTTGGTTTACATACCAATTTTACTCAAGTACTCGGATTTGAAAACGAGGAAGGTTTCCTCAAGATAAAATAAAATGTTTCCGCTTTACAAATAGCCATCCATCATTTTCCAGTCATTCAAATCCATGTCTGTCCCGCCCTATCCAGTGCATCAGTTACCCCTTTCTCTTCCTCCTTCTCCCCTTTCCTCTTCCGTTTCTCCCTACCGACATGTATCGCTGTTCTTTTGCTTTTCAAGGTCAAGCCAATCATCTACTGGCACGTGTTGTTCCTCTTCGCGCAGCCCTAACAATGGAAATCATCTCAACAAAAGTAAAAAAAAAAAAAAAAAAATGGAAATCATGCATAGGAGATATTTATATTCCACGGCTTTTTCGCTCTAACTCGAATTAAATCAACCAATAACATGACTGGCGGCGATTCCCATGTGGTTATTTGATCCTGTGAATAACGCCACGACAACCAGCCAAGAGAGTAGGATATCAAACCAAAAAGCAAACAGATAATTACAGCAGTATTTCCACAAAATTTACCCAAATAAAAATAAATACCCTGAATGGTCGAGATGCATGCTTAAACATTAAAGTTAAATAAGATATATTTTTCTAAATACTGCTTCCCCTAAAATAAGGGAAATTACCTAGAATCCGGAGCCTGCACACTTTACTCAGTTGTATTGTTAAGAAAATAATGAGCAAATAACAGCAACAGAACACAGACATCAGCTGAATATGCACTGATAATCATCTGCTCAACCCGATAACTAGTGAGAAGCGTTACTTGTTGAGCCTTATCTCTTTGTCAGACTTACTGCCGCAAACAGCTGGTACGCACAGGCCTGCGATTTTATATTTAACTGCTGTGAAAGAGCCCTGCTAGAGCACAGGTAGTGCTTGCTAGCAACAGGTTGAGAATCACTGATATAGTATACATAATGACACCGTTCTATATGCACAGATAGAGTAAGTGGAACCTGAGGATTTTATTTTAAACATTCTCTTCATGCTTATTTTCTCCTTGTCGTGAATGACTCCACTATTGTCACAAAATGTCTCTCCATTTCAGGAAAATTGTATGACCAGTTCCTGATGCCTGTTGTCTTTATCTTCACTTTTTTCCGTCATATTTCCTCCATACAAAACAACTATTGCAAAAACAATTCTGACAGTGACGTATAAAGCTCACTTCTTTATTTCCATGCAGGGTTTGTTCCTTTTCTGTACATAAATCCGACTTTGCTGCCCATGCTATTACTTAGGTCAATGGGGCATTTGTCTCCTCATCTGCTAAGGGTTTCCAACCTGCTGCTGAAACAAGTCGAAGAAGAGGCAGCGTTGCTTACCTTCTCTCTTTGCAGTTCTTGGCCCTCAAATTCGCTTGGTATCACTGTACTGTTTGATGTTGAAGAAAACTATTATATGGGCTCTGAACAAAGCTATTTTGAGGCTCTTTTATTTCCTTGTGAATAACTGTTCTTAGGCAATTAAGGTTCTCAGCCCTTGCAATTGAATTATCTCTCCTGTTATAATGCGTTTATGATTTACACTCTTGGGGAAAAGGATACTCGTCTTAGGTCTCCTATCTGAGGTAATTATTCTCTCATTAATCCCAGTAACCATTCATCCTCCTATCTGCCTCTTCTGATAGTGAGCCCACCCACTGTTCCCTGCTTTCTAGGCCCTTGTTCTTCTATGCAAATGAGAAGGCATCTGGTGTTGGTTCTATTTTTACAGAGTTCAAAGGCGATGGCATAAAAACGGGTTCAAGTATTTGATAATACTGCCGTGTTATCACGTATAAATACTTCGACTAGTCTTGGAAAGTTTATATCCCTATTTTCTCTCACTGCTATAAAATCTTTTCTCCATCAGTTACTAATGCATGACCGAGGCTTTATCGTGTCCTTTTTTAAAGAATGTTCCTCATATCTTTATATGTTTTCCATTTATTTACCTTCTTGATTAAACTAAATCACATCAACACTATTGACGATTTTCACATATCTGGATCCTTTTATCATTGCTTCAGAGTCGCTTGTTCTATAAGTGCCATTTTGGTCACTTTTTATGTCAAAGGAAAGAATCCTTTAACCTCTCACGCTAAGTTTATCACCCCTCAAGTCACCAGTTCTTGAAAGTCTTTGCTCATTTTATTATTTTGGGTCCTTAGGGGCCCATTGCGACCTACTCCGCCTAGAATACGCCCCATGCCACTTTTCTCTGACTCATCATGTGTGTGTCCCTGAGTATCCACTGCCTGACGACTTCGCGAAGCCGTCTTTCCATCGTTCGTTAAGCCTAAGCACTAAATTACTTTCGCTTTCAATAAGAAAACAGAAGGCTTGGTTTGGTGACTTGCTTTGCCTTTAACACCGAACTTTGTCCTTCTTTCACTACATTAGCTCTCCCCAAGTCTTGCAGTCTTTCATCTTTCTACATAAGTTTAATAAAAAGATAATATAATATATAAGTAAGCATAAGGAGATAAAATATAGGAAATAACCTACTGTATAATGTATATATATATATATATATATATATATATATATATATATATATATATATATTTATATTTATATATACACATATAATATATATATAATATATATATATATATATTAATACTATATATATATATATATATATATATACATATATATATATATATATATATATATATATATATATATATATATATATATATATATGTATATATATATATATATATATATATATATATATATATATATATATATATATATATATATATATATATATATAGCTTGATGATGAATAATATTGCCAAGACCAGGAAGAACATTCTTTATTACACAAGCTTTCGAGGTATAAAACCTCATCATCAGTCTGAAAAACCGACAAGGATTAGAATCAATGAAATTACAATAAAATAAATTGTCATAATAAATCTTCAGCAAAAATACTAGCCAAATATATAAAACGCACAGTAATTTCATTGATTCTAATCCTTGTCGGTTTTTCAGCCTGATGATGAGGTTTTATACCTCGAAAGCTTGTGTAATAAAGAATGTTCTTCCTGGTCTTGGCAATATTATTCATCATCAAGCTAAGATTTCCAAGTAGCCGCCCAATTACCGAGACTATATATATATATATATATATATATATATATATATATATATATATATATATATATATATATATATATATATATATATATATATATATATATATATACATATGTATAATCATATTACAAATCAAGTTACTAAATATACCATCAGACCTTACAGACCTTACAATTCGTTCGGGTTGCCCCAGGTCCCTCAGTGTGAGGCACCTTTGATGTCTACCAGAGAGTTGCTAACGCATCTTCCGGTATATTTTGCATCTTCCAGTCTTGGATGGTCTGGGATGCATCTTAGATATTTGTCGAGCTTATTCTTAAACACATCTACGCTCACTCCTGTTATGTTCCTCAGATGAGCTGGTAGCGCATTGAATAGACGCTGCATTATCGATGCTGGTGCGTGGTGGATTAATGTCCTGTGTGCTTTCCTTAATTTTCCTGGTATAGTTTTTGGCACTATTAATCTACCTCTGCTTGCTCTTTTTGATAATTTTAGTTCCATGATGTTTTCGGTAATTCCTTCTATCTGTTTCCATGCTTGAATTACCATGTAGCGTTCTCTTCTCCTTTCAAGACTATATAAATTTAAGAATTGTAGTCTTTCCCAGTAGTCAAGGTCCTTAACTTCTTCTATTCTAGCTGTAAATGACCTTTGTACACTCTCTATTTGTGCAATATCCTTTTGGTAGTGTGGGTACCATATTATATTGCAATATTCAAGTGGACTACGTACATACGTTTTATAAAGCATAATCATGTGTTCAGCTTTTCTAGTTTTGAAGTGCCGGAACAACATTCCCATTTTTGCTTTGCATTTTGCCAATAGAATTGCTATTTGATCATTGCATAACATATTCCTATTCAACATCACACCAAGGTCTTTAACTGCTTCCTTGTTTATGATTGTCTCATTATTAGGTCCTTTATATGCATATAGCATTCCTACTTTATCACCATAGTTCATTGATTCAAATTTATCAGAGTTAAATACCATCCTATTTATCTCTGCCCATTTATATATTTTGTTTAGGTCTCTTTGTAGCGAGTTCCTATCTTCATCACAAGCAATTTCTCTACTTATTCTTGTGTCATCTGCGAAACTTCTTACTACTGAGTCCTTAACATTACTGTCTATGTCTGCAATCATAATCACAAACAGCAATGCAGCTAACACCGTACCCTGTGGTACACCGGATATTACCGTAGCTTCATCCGATTTCTCATCGTTTGCAATCACTATCTGTTTTCTATTTTGCAAAAATTCTTTTATCCATCTTCCTACTTTGTCAACAATGTTATGTTTTCTAATTTTTTTCGCTAATATATTATGATCTACCTTGTCAAAAGCTTTTGCAAAGTCTAGGTAAACCACATCTGTATCTTTTTCATTTATCATATTTTTATATATGCTTTCATGCTGGACTAACAGTTGGGTTTGTGTACTTTTTCCGGGTACAAAACCATGTTGTCCTATATTGAACAATCTATTTTTCATTAAATGTTTCATTATATTTTTTTTTCATTACCCTTTCATATACTTTCATAATATGAGATGTCAGACTCACAGGCCTATAATTACTTGCCTCTAGTCTTGAACCACTTTTGAAAGTAGGAGTAATATATGCTAATTTATGCTCATCATAAATCTTGCCTGTATCTATACTTTGCCTTAATAATATTGCTAGCGGCTTTGCGATTGAATGAACCACTTTCTTTAACAATATGGCAGGTACTCCATCTGGTCCTGCTGCTGATCCATTTTTAATTTCATTAATAGCCTGCACAATATCGGCTTCTGTAATATCTATATCTGATAAGTATTCAGTATTTTCATCTCTTATTTCTGTATCATTATCTTCATTGTCAATTCTAGGTGTAAATTCACTCTTATATCTTTCTGCTAATATGTTACATATTTCCTTTTTTTCATTCGTTAATCGCCCTTCAATTCTTAGAGGGCCTATTTCTACTCTTATTTTATTCATCTTTTTTGCATATGAATAAAAAATTTTAGGGTTTTGCTTGATATTTTGTAGTGTCATTTCTTCTAGGTTCCATTTTTCATTTTCTTTTGATTGTATAATCTTTTGTTCTGCATTTTCTATCTTACTTTTTAGTTCCATCACTTTCCATGCATTCTTTTCTTTTGCAAGAGCTTTTTTCCACTTTCTAATTTTCTGGAACAAGATCCTTCTGTCTCTTGGAATTCGTGACTGATGCTTACTTTTTTTCTTCGGTATATATTTTTCCACTATTTCCTCTAATATTTTATATAATATATCGGTATTTACCTGTATATCATCACTTACAAATATGTTTTCCCATTCTTTGTTTAATTCTTCATTTATTTTTGACCAATTTATATTCTTACTATAGAAATTGTATTTTCCATATCCTTCCCATTTTTTCGTCTCTTGCTTTTCTTTGTTTTCGTATGTTCTGGAACGGACTGTTAATTCTATGACCTTATGGTCCGAAATACTCGTGTTATATACTATTATTTCTTTAACATAGTTCACCTCATTCACAAATACTAGGTCTAAAATATTATCCTTTCTTGTTGGTAGGTGATTTATTTGCTGAATGTTATGTTCTAGTAGCATATCTAATAGCTTTTCAAATTGCCTCTTATCTTCTGCACTACTATTGCTCTCTTTTTTATATGTATAAATACAACCACAGTCTCCTATTCGTTCTTTCCATTCTACAAAAGGAAAGTTAAAGTCTCCGGTTAGGAGTATAGTCCAGTCCTTGTGATTTCTACATATTTCATCCAGTTTTTCAATTATTATGTCAAACTCTTTAGTATTAGGGGGTCTATATATTACAATGTTCACTAATTTTTCAGATTCAAATTCTACCGCTATTAATTCACATTCTGTGTTACTATATTTCTCACAGATTTTTCCTTGATTGGCATCTCTCCCATATATCGCGGTTCCCCCTTGATTTCTATTTTTTCTATCTGATCTATAAGTTTGGAAACCCTTTATCTGGTCATCATTACCAGTCTCTTGGGAATACCAGGTTTCACTTATATTCAATATTTCTATTTTTTCATTTTGGGTTAGTTCTTCTAAGAACTCTATCTTTCTTTTTGAGTTACTCGAAACTAGACCCTGCGCGTTCATCACTATGATTGTTTGCATATTATCTCCATTATCTAATATGGGTAATAATAAGGATTTTCCCATGTCTCTTTCCTGTTCTGATATGTTGATCTTTTTTTCATTTCCAGAAATTCGTACATTAAAAAATCCAACTTTTCCATTATATTTGTTCTTCCAGCTTCATATTTATTCACTTTGTGCATAAACCTGCACTTATCTCCATATCTGCACCATCCCCTTGCATCATAGATACATTGCTTGTTCCTTGTGCTATATCTAGGTGCTGATGGCTCATATCGTGGTGCTGACTTTTCAATATGTGTTGTTGGCTTGCTTTTTGCCTTCATCACATGATCTTTGTTCTTTTCTTTATTTGTTTCATTTTTTCCTTGGTTTTTTATATGTATTTTATTTTTTTGATTTTGATTTTGGTCTTTCATGGCTACAGGATGCATGTACCTACATTTCTTATTAAACCTACATCCATTTCCTTCTTTCCAGTTTCTACATATTTTTGGATGTAGATCTCTGCATTCCTCTTCATAGCCATCTAGATATGCACATTTGCCATAGATCTCATAATTGTGACATATCTTGGGATGTTTGTAATAACATCTTTCACCAAACCTGCAATTCCCTCTTTTCAAAAGGGTGCATACTGTGTCTTTCTTTTCTTTTCTTTTTTCTTGTTCATTCCCCTCAGTATGGAGATCCGGGTACAACCTCTTTGGGATTTTATTTTGATTTATCAGGTCATAATTTATTTCTTCATATGTATGTTGCTGTATTGCCTCATATGTAGAATCTATGAGTTTCTCTGCATCCATACTATTATCCTGTTCTTTGTTTTCATTAATCTTTTCTCTCTCTTCAGTCTTATTTTCTTCTCTATTTTCCTCTTCTTCCTCTTCTTCATCTTCTTCATCTTCTTCATCCTCCACAATCTGTACATTAAGTCTTGATTTAATGACCTTGTCTATCCATACTAGACATGTTGAGCAAAATATTTTTGTGTCCTTATTTCTATTTTGCTCAACTTCAGCACATGACGGGTGTGTCGGTACGTGGCAAGCATAGCATTTCCTAATCAGGTTTTGTGGATTTACAATGCTATACCACACTCTACATAGTTTACATGCTTTAGGCATCCGTTTGCCTATTGCATCAATCAATATATTCACTAATTCCACCTTACTTATTTTCTTTGATGGAATGTGTTGATTTTTGTAGATTTTCTTTATAAGTCTTTTGATAACTTGAACTTTCATTGGTATCTCTTCTATTATTTTCATTATATTTTCTACAGATTTGCTCCAGCTTGAAGGATCGTATCCTTTCAATATGTCTGTGAATGATTTCACATCTTTTTGGTCAATGCTGCAATTAATCTCCATGATCAGCAAACCAAGTTCCCTTCCTGCCAATTCATCGTATTGAATATCACCGATGCAAGCTAGATTTCGCCACCTTTTACCACTGTTGGCTGATTCCTCCATGATTTTCTGATTTTATTAATTCACTCGTAGACAACTTATTAGACGGTTTTTCGCTCTAATCTGATATTAAGCTAATCACCGATAGTTCACGAACACTTTTAGCTATATTTCATTCGCTAATTGTATGTAAGACGCGTATTATCGGGTAGATTATCCAGACCATGAACGATTACGTCTCACCGAGAGAATGTCACATCACAGAGAATGTAGTTATTTGAGATCAAAAGACGATAATGATGCTCCTTCCTGTCTGTTGGTATATTTTCCTGTCAGTCTGTCAGCAATTCTAACAGGACGAACGGGGCTCCTTGCTGTGGTCCACTTCTGCAGATGTTACTGAATAACACAATGTATTGTTGACACGCACACACATACATATTTATATATATATATATATATATATATATATATATATATATATATATATACATATATATTTATATATTTTTATATATGTTCATATGTTTTGTGTATATGAATATTACATATCTCAGCAGTAGATTGCGTTATTCACTAAAATCTGCAGAGGTGGACCTGATCAAGATATCTCGCTCCCTGTTAGAATTGCTAACAGACTGACAGGAAAATATACCAACAGACAGGAAGGAGCATCATTATGGTTTTGTGACCTCAAATAACTACATTCTCTTAGATGGTATATTTAGTAACTTGATTTATAGGTATTTTTTCCATGTTGCATTTATAATACGTGCTGTTTTTCTTTATTGGTTTCAGATGTTAAGCCTTTACCACTTCCAATAAAAACAAAAAAGATGAAAAAAATAGATATTCTATTTTTACAGAACAAAGGCATATCACTTTGTATACTGAATACATCATCGATGCTAATCTTGCATAAAAATTAAAAAAAAAAAAGGACGCTAATATGAGTCGAGTTGGAAATGATTTAAAGAAAATGACATCGCAGAAATGAAATCCATTTGTAAAAATCGACCTGATCTCTCATTTTTAGGGTCAGGCGATAAAGAGGCGCTTGGTCGCCAGCAAGGATGGAAATCCCAATCTTGGAACGAGGGAAACAGGAAGTGGCGTTATCCTGTGAGACAGATAAAAAAAAGTTCAAGTGAAAAATCTATGGCAGGAGGAACACGCCCAGCGATTCTTACGACCTATTTCCGATGCCCGACTGAGGAAATGATCCAACATTCCCCTTATTACCGACTAGGGACGGTGGAAGACTCGAGAAAAATGGTAGGAAAAAAGACAACCTATTTTATAAAGTTTATTTCTTGATTCAAAAAAATCTCCGGTATTATAGTGCACAAAAGTTGACGGTTCGTCTGAAAATTGTGAAAATACTTGGCTAGTGATAGAAAAATCGTACGAAAACTTCTACCTGGCCTTTCTCTTTATCTTTCTCCCTGTTCTTAAGTAGGGGTTGTGAGAGTCCATACTATCACAGAGGTCATTAAATTCTAGATCAGTAACAAAAATTTCCTTCACTCTACGTTTTGCAAAATTCTGCAATTATTAATAAATATCAAAGGTGGTTTCTGCCCACTGTCACAGTCAACACCAATAGAGGAAGAAGTCAGTAAAAAATGTCATTATGCTATTTGCCATTTTTTCGTTAGTAACTTTTGCTGAGTTGACAGGACTACCATCCTTCAGTGTAGAAAACTTCTTCAGTATTATATCTTAATCATGATTCACAGAAAGCTCAGCAGCACTTATCTGTTCAGTGTTTTTTTCTTTAATCATGAAAATAAGCCGCTTTCATTCTTAATTATGGACGTAAAATCTACGGCTCTACCTTTCAGATATCCATTTATTTTCATGACCTTAGTCCTGCTGAGATTCGCCTCCAACTTTTTCCGCTTGGAAAAGGTCTCACTTTCTATTCTCCAGGTTTTCCTGGATGTCCCCAGCCAACAAGTGTATTTTTTGGAAATGTCACTTCCAAATTCCATTCAAGGATCCTTTTCCAATTCCATTACATCTGCCTCTCGTTTTCTTGCTATGGCTTCTCATATTTTCCCCTCCGTCAAGATTTTAAATAGCCAGTGGGACCAACTCTCTTCTTAATCATTTTATACGACAAAACAGCCACTGTCTTATATAGATATCTTAAAATTTCCTTTGCTTATATCGTAGAAATTTTAATATGCTTTCAACCAATTATTTTAGACTCCGTACATCGTCTGCGATCAGTATTAGACATATTATATCCTCAATCTTTTTTAATCACAACTATGCCATTTACAGTTTTGTTTTTCCTTAAATTTCAAAGTTCTCAAAATAAGTAACGTCCCTTGATAAATCTTTAATTTCCGTGGCCTTTCCTTGTCTAAGCATGCAACGTTATGACTCTATGACTTATGTCTTACTTCCCCAAGCTAAATTTTAGCAGACCCTTTCGCTGGTGTACTTAGCTAGCCATTTGGAACCCTCCCTTCATCAAGATATACTTTATGCATAGTGGTCTTCCGCCTAATCACACTTTCATCACCATATGATTGCGTCTTCCTTGAAATTCTATTAATACATGGCATTTTCCATCCCTCAACTTTTTAATTTCCTTCCTTACAACTTCACCACTCGTTACAGAAAGGATTCTCAAATATCGACTAACCTCTTGAATTGTGGAGTCACTGAATTATGCTTCCTTTTGTCCTAGGCTCCCAGCAGTTTCTGAAATGCTCCGTCTGTTGACGCAGGGCGGCGTTGTATCCCAAGAGCAACTGCTCTGCTTTCATAGTTTTCATAAGGAAAGATTTCAGCTTCAGCAGGAGTGATTGTAGAAGGTGCTAATCTTCTAATTTCATGTTTAGAATGATGTTGCCAGCCTTTGCCCTTCGACTTTTAGTTCTTCGTTGGCGGGGTGGATAGAGTTGTCGCCTGGCACGCTGTTGTCCCAGCGTTCGACTCTCCTACCGGCTAATGAAGAATTAGAGGAATTTATTTCTGGTGATAGAAATTCATTTCTCGTCATAATGTAGTTCGGATCCCACAATAAGCTGTAGGTCCCGTTGCTAGGCAACCAGTTGGTTCCTAGCCACGTAAAATAAATCTAATCCTTCGGGCCACCCCTAGGAGAGCTGTTGATCAGCTCAGTAGTCTGGTTAAACTAAGATATACTTATGGCTGTCTCACAACAATCTCATAACTATCAGGTACTCATTTCAGTCAAGGATTTAAATAATTTCCACCGACCAGGATCGAGTCTAAGTTTTCTATCCATTTCTAGATGTTACATACAGATTATATATATATATATATATATATATATATATATATATATATATATATATATATATATATATATGTATGTATAAATGTATATATAGGAGTATGTGTATATATATATATATATATATATATATATATATATATATATATATATATATATACTATGATAAAGATGACGCTTTGCCTTTGTTAAGTCCGTGGATTGCTCCCGGCCAACCTTCCACTAGTCAGCCCAGCGGTAAGTGGAATTTTACTTCATACGTATTCTTCAAGGGTTAGAGTGTACAGTTCAAATAACCTGCTTCCCTTTTTTCCTGAACCAACTAAATTTTTTCTTTCTCCTCTCATAGGTATAGGGGCTTTCCCTTCATTTTTCTCTTTTTAAAGTACTCTCTCTCTCTCTCTCTCTCTCTCTCTCTCTCTCTCTCTCTCTCTCTCTCTCTCTCTCTCTCTCTCCAAGGTCTTGGTACTTGCCCCTTGAATGTGATACTTCTCTTTTATGGTTTCTGCTACAGTAAATAACGAATTTGTTTTTCTTGGTCTTTTTAGCTTTCGAAAGCGTGAGAGATGAAGAATTTCCGTGAATTGTTCGCTTGCAGAGAAACCAGACACTCCCCGAATTACTTTTTTTTTTTTTTTTTTTTTGCTATCTGGCAACGACAACGTTCAGTTTATTGAGTTGTTTCTTTAATTTTGGCAGAAATCAATCGCATTAATTAATAGAGCCAACTCGCTTTGCGCCCAAATATCTGTTTTCTTCAAAGCAGTTCTTTTTATGATGTTAATTTTTCTCGTCGGATAAATCATTTATGTTTGCCTAATATGGAGTGACACCAAATTGCCTGAAAAATTTAATTGGATTTTTACATCTATTTATTCCTCCCGATAACTAACAAATTTTCATAAAAGTAAGATAGAAAAATCGCAACGAAAATATTTACTTGAAAATAAAGGCTATGGGTCCCAAAACTTTAGGCTTCAATCAAATCGTATTCACACTCACAAGAAAAACGGCAGTCTTTCAATACGACAACGTAGTCAGAGCTACTGCGAGTTATGTCAGGAATAATTATGCGATGGCTAAGTAAAGCTTCCGTGTCACACAAGCAAATTGACCTTTTTCTCCGATGGAGAGGATTCTCTGTTACCTTACGGTAGATCTTGGTCTGCTGTACACAGTGGGGCTTACTTTGATACAGAACCAATAATTGTCCTGATCGTTGTGAAGCCTAACTGCTAAGATATTAATAATGAGCCAACTTCTAATTATGTATCATATAAGAAAAAGTTAACTTGTTACACTAGGTTTACTTTGGCCCAAAATTTTATTCTTTCCCGAACTCTAATTGCATGTTAACGTTTCAAGAATAGTCAGTTGCATGATTTACTTTAATTCAACGTTTTTCAGTCATAGAAACTTTTACTAAAACATCTGAAGCTACTTGACTGAATGGGTCAGTATCAGTCTCTAATCTGTGAACAGTTCATAACAGTTTTCCATTATCCCATACATGTTAGGAAACTTTGTCTGCCTGTTTCTGTTGGAAAGAGATAGAGTGAACAAGCAGAAGTTTTTCCCTGCAGTTTTTTCCCCCCAGCAGTTCTTGCTTCCTGTAGGTTAGAGTGAAATGATGAGAGACTCGGTAGTTCCTCGTCCTTGTGTTGGGAGTCCTTACGGAGAGTCAACTTTTACAGGCACACAAGCGAGGTTATCCTCTTTAGTAAATGTAATGACGTTTCTCTTGAAATGGCCCAGTTTACTTCTTGCAGAATCATTTTTTTTTTAATGAATCTGTCTCAACAGCATGTTTTTAGTTTTCTGTAAAAAACAAAAAACTATAGTGCCGGCTTTGTCTGTCCGTCCGCACTTTTTTCTGTCCGCACTTTTTCTGTCTGTCCTCAGATCTTAAAAAACTACTGAGGCTAGAGGGCTGCAAATTGGTATGTTGATCTTCCGCCTTCCAATCATCAAACATAACAAATTGCAACCCCCTAGCCTCAGTAGTTTTGATTTTATTTAAGGTTAAAGTAAGCCATAATCGTGCTTCTGGCAACGATGTAAGATGGACCGGGGCTCATACTGTATTGTAGCGAAACCACCGAAAGATAGAACTATTTTCGGTGGCCTTGATTATGCGCTGTAGCGGCTGTACGGAAAACTTGATTGCTCCGAAGAAACTTCGGCGCATTTTTTACTTGTTTTAGAGTAGTGGCGCATTTTGATTTTAATTTGCACCTGTCACTGAGCACCGCAATATATTCATGTAGTTTCTCATTTTGCATAATTGAAACATTCATGAAATGGTGG
>JANJGK010000053.1:11483897-11570535 GCA_039081455.1 Macrobrachium rosenbergii | reverse complement strand
ATTATTTCCTTCCTTATTTCGAATGAAGAGCTTGCGTCCGTAAGTGACAATACGACTGTAGAGGTGCCGAATAATCGCAGAAGGCGGGAACCTCGACTTCATACTGCTCCGCAAAGTAGTCCATATTTTCAGCAGTAAACAATTACAGACTGAAGCTATCTGCCATTCTCGTGATGTACTCTTCCCTCTTGAAAATCTCTTCTAGTCGATCTGCTTCGTCATCCAGTTCATTTTAACCATAAACTTCGCCTTCTTTGCTCACATGCTGTCTCTGAAGGCTTCAAGACGGCTTCCTGGAGGATCCCTGAGATGGCCACTGTAGTCCTTGGTGTCAGTGCACCTACTGAGTTGTGGCGCTATACGCATGAGCGGAAGAATTCTAAAACGTCTGCAGGAAAAACACGAAGATATTACGGCGCCAGGCGACAATGATTCTTTCTCGCAGCAGAGGCTATGAAATTTTCTTGAAAGTTTTATTGCCACGAAAACATCAATATTTTAAAAAACGAAATAAATTAAAAATTTAGTGAAAAATCATCATCGTATCCTTTTCTCTCGTCGCCGGGAGAAATATATATATATATATATATATATATATAATATATATATATATATATATATATATATATATATATACACATATATACAGTATATATGTATATATATATATATATATATATATATATATATATATATATATATATATATATATATATATATATTTATATATATATATATATATATATATATATATATATATATATATATATATTATATACATATATATATATATGTATATCTATATATATTTATATATCTATATATATGTATATATACATATAGATAGATAGATAGATAGATAGATAGATAGATAGATAGATAGATAGATAGATATCTCCTCCCGACGACGAGGGAAAAGGATACGATGATGATGATTTTTCGCTACATTTATATTTATTTCTTTAAAAAAAAATGCTATTTTCGTGGCAATAAAGCTTTCTAGAAAATTTCACCCCGGGGAGGACAAGATCTACTTGGAAATTATTATTATAGATAAATACATATACATAAATATATGTATATATAAGTATATATATACATATATTATATATATATATATATATATATATATATATATGTGTGTGTGTGTGTGTGTGTGTGTGTGTGTGTGTGTGTGTGTATACACTGGTTTGTGCGTCTGTGTGCTTTAATTTTTCCCACTAGTTAAAAATAACGTGGTCTCAAGAATTTCTGTTTCCTGAAATGGTCATCACATAGCGTCCAGTAATCCAGTCAGCTTCACGAGAAAAGTGACCTTTTTTGTTTTAACAAGGCTTCTCCATTGCCATTGATCACCTTATTAAGGGGGGGAGAGAGAGAGAGAGAGAGAGAGAGAGAGAGAGAGAGAGAGAGAGAGAGAGAGAGAGAGAGAGAGAGAGAGAGAGAGAGAGAGAGATGGCTGCCTCCAGTAAGGAATGATTAAGTTTTTTCGCATAGCAGAGTAAGTTATAAATATATAGTTTTTTTATGGTACCAGCATCAAATTATAATAGTAGATCTTTTGAAGGATACAGAGTAGTTTAAATCGCTTGTCTTATTTAAAGAAAACTTCTTCTTCGGAAAAGAAATAATTTTTAGATTCTTCAAGAACACAATTAAAGACGCACGGAAAACTTTTCCAATATTCCTGGAAAACCTGTCTACCATATACTTTGGAGGCTTGTGTTTCAAGTCAATGGCCCTTGTAGGCTTGTCCCGTATGAACTGGGTTCATATTGTAAAAAAAAATAATACTAGTAATAAAAAAAATACTCATAGTAGCATAGTTTCTTAAAATGAAGAAGCAATTCCACAGTTATATATTTATCTTTAAATCTATGTAGTACATATACATAACTGTGGATTTGCTTCTTCATTTTAAGACTCATGCTACTATGAGTATTTTTTTTATTACTAGTATTATTTTTTTTACAATATGAACCCAATTCATACGGGACAAGCATACAGGGGCCATTGACTTGAAATACACAGCCACTGATACAAGCAGCGTTGCATGATTATCTGCTTCATACGAGTCATTAACCCTGAAAGAGCCGAACCCGGGAGGCAAATTCCTGAGAGAGATGTGCGCTAGTATGCACCAGCCCCGGTTTTTTTGCCGTGCCCCCAGGTCAGGTGAGCTGGGTTACGTTACGTTAGGTTAGATTAGTTTTTTAATGATATAATGAGGGTGTGGGAAACGTAATGAGATTATTTTCAAGAAAATTTTATGATTAGTTTTTAAGATATGGAGTCCCGCTTTTTTCAGGGAGAGGTCCCGTACTCGGTTACATCTGGGGAAAATGCTCCCCGGCAGCCTATGAACGTTGCTATGCTGCTTATCGCCTAATCATCAAGTTGCACCGAAAACCAGGTGTCGTCGATTGGGAATTTCAGGCTCCCTCTGGTTGGTGATAATCATGAGAGGGCAAACAAAGCGTCAGTTCACAGGCATGGAGTCAACACAGTCGCTATTTTTACACTGAGAAGAAGAAACTAAACCGCGGACAGGGCAGTCTACAACACAGGAGAATGATTGCACAATTTCAGCCCTTAGATATGGTCATGTCAGAGCATGTTAACAAAGAAACACCAGTGTAAAGACACAAACTTTGCCTGTTCTTTTTTTCCGCCATGGAAATAATGCCGTCGAAATGATTAGAAGTTTCCAAAGAAAGGAAATGACCTCATTTCTGATGGCAATCTTGTTGCAGTTTACCTCTTTCCTTAGTTATCGACCTCGGTAGTAGTTCTCTCTCTCTCTCTCTCTCTCTCTCTCTCTCTCTCTCTCTCTCTCTCTCTCTCTCTCTCTCCTCCTCCTCCTCCTCCTCCTCCTCCTCCTTCTCCTCCTCCTCCTCCTCCTTCTCCTCCTCCTCCTCTTCTCCTCCTCCTCCTCCTCCTCCTCCTCCTGAAGTCCCGGGATGAGAATGAGAGGAGGAAGTTGAGAGTGAATAAATAGTAATAAGTTCAAGTTTACGGAATAAAATGGCGCCTGGGAAATAGCAGCGAGACCGCGAGTAGGGGCGGGAGGGAGCAACCTTCCGCTGACACCCTCCTGCTGATGAGAGCAGTTTCCGAGGAATGCATCAACAGCAGCAGAGGAAAATATAGCGAAATAAAGGCGTTCCAGCGTGAACGTTCATGGAAGCACCCACAAATCATACGCCAGTGAACTTAAGATGTAACACTGACGGTAACGGTGATGTGTGCAAAATGGAGGATATATTTTCAGAGCACGCGAAAAAATTGCTCGTGAGGTGACCACTTATCAGTTACAATTCCCCTTCAGTATGTATATATACATACGTATATTTATATATATATATATATATATATATATATATATATATAAATATATATATATATATATATATATATATATATATATATATATATATATATATATATATATATATATATATATATATATATATATATATATATATATTCCACCTCTTGGAATTTTGAGACTTGAATGGAACACGTTTCAGAACGATGATGGATTGTAAGAAGGTTTGATAACTTATTATTATTCAGAGAAGAGAGCTATTAATCATCTGATAACACAGTTTAACCTCAAAATGATTTGATTAGCTTCTCTCTGCAGGGAAGGGAAAGACAACTTTGGAGGTCAGGCTCTGCAAAGCAGGGAAAAGAAAGAAAGAAAGTATTACGAAGACTGAAATTCTACTTTTGTAAATAGTAATAATAGTAGTAATACACAAGTTAGCACCTCTCTCTCTCTCTCTCTCTCTCTCTCTCTCTCTCTTTCTCCTCTAGTGCCTCAGCATTTTCTTATTTCAAAGCTTTATCACTAATTGTCTGACTGTCTCCAAGACACACTAATATATCCTTCAGACTTTGTGATCAAAATATTCATGCTTAATATAATAAATGTTATGCCACTGAAGCCTGGCAAACCCCCTGTTGAGTTCTATAAAGTAGAAACACATATATGGGAAATGTGCCAGAAAGCTGTTTTTCAACGCAATTGTCGACTACTGCTTTTGCATCAGCGATTGGTGCCTTAACCACTGCTTCTCAGGATCCCCACCACATCCGTCAAATTTCGTGTAAAAATGACAGAGGTGTACCTCAGTTTATCCAATAGAGTAGAATATGCAAACATGAAATACAGGATCATTTTCTCTTTTGAAGAAGGTGGGTGTAGCAGGACTCCTTGTCCAGAATTTCATCTGTCACATTCGCTGTGGGGTTGCCTTCCTTCCCACTACTGCAGACCGCCACTCTGCAGTGGCCGTGCTGGCATAAGGCCAGTTTCATCTAAAGTTCCAGTGGTTCCCAAATTGGGGGGCGCTCCCCACTAGGGGGGCGTGAGGACGATACAAGGGAGGCGTGAAGTCATCTGCTCAAAATTACTTGTTTAATAGAATAATAAAATCATTAAAAGAACAAATATCTGTCATTACATACATGCAAAGTATAATTATAGCAGTCACTCCAACCCGTTTTTAGTTACTGGAATGTACTATTATTTGTTTGAGTGGCTTTCATTATTAAAATGTAATACAAACAGAAATCTGTTTTCCTGTACAATGCTAAGAAATAAATGTAAGAATCATTTCATATAAAAAAAAAAGAGAGGAGTGGGGGCGTACGGATCTACTGGAAGCAAAAAGGGGGCGTCAGGTAAGATAGTTTGGGAACCACTTTCTAAACCAACCAGTGGGCCAATCCCCTCGAATATTCATAATTTTGACAGCAAAATGTGTCCTATTTATTAATGAATATAAATACTCTTGTAATATTTCAAGATGAAAGTGAGGTTTACAGAGAGGAGTTTGATTATTGAAAACAGGAGCAATAGACATTTTCTTTCAGACTGAGATATGGCAGTTTGACTTCTTCTTCATTCGTTCTGTCTTGACCAAAGCGGATTCCAGACCAATAATTACACAGCCCTGAATGTTCATGAATTGACGATGACTTAGAATACTCTGTCTCCCTGAGATCGCTTTCATTAATAATTAACAAACAGAAGTCATTATCTTCTTGCGTAATCAAGCAAGTCTTCAATTGCTTTTATTAATAGTTTTGTTTTAATCTTTTGCTTGTCTCTAGATGTCACTAGCGGTGCGTTATGTACTGCCTTCTTTAAACATAGCAGAATCTGTTCCGAAGAAAAAATGGGTTATTAAAAAATAATTCTCCTCGGTAATGTTTAGCAACGTCTAAATCCTTTATGAAAATCATTTTTAGGTTTTCATAATCTAGATATTATGGTCATTACTATTATTACCTGGTAGACTGAATACCAACTTTCTTAGTGAAAGTATTCGTCTATGGAAATTAGTTTATTTTTCTCCCCCATCCCCCCGAAAATAATAAATGGCTGCTCCCAGATCGAAGAATTGATCGTAAGGACTGCCAGCATATCCAGTTCCAAGGTGCAGTCGAGCCCTAAGCTGTTCCATCTTGTGTGTTTTACTCCTTGTGAAGGACTTTCAAATGATTACTTTCTTTTGCTATATTAATCTGCTTTTTAATTCATATTTTCAGGTATCTTACTCTATGTCTGTCTGTTTATGGAATATGCATTTGATACTGAAGGTGCCAATGATCATTTGAGAAAAAAAAATAAATTTGGAAATCGAGTTCAGTCCCACCAGCCAATGGGGAAATCACTTTCAAAGCCTTCCCTCCATTAGCTAAAGGTGAAAGCTTCAGACTGTGAGAGAAGGCGATAGATAGATGAGGTTTCTTAGTTGGGCTTAGTGGTGGAAGAGGAGGAGGTCTCTGATTGGCTCAGCGAAGGTCTTGGTCGACGTCTTGACTCTTGAGCAGTTTTTGGTCAACTGTCTACGAGAAACGACGGAATTCTGCAGCTGTCCATTTGCAATTCTCGTTTCCGCAATACCCCGTAAGTACCCTCTTCGTGACAGCATTTCTGCCCAATTTTGGCTCATCTGGTGGCGTTTACCCGGCCGAAGGTTAATTAGTACAGACAATTAAGATTGTTTGAGCAGGAATCCTTGTGTTTCATGGCATGACTGTTGAGAAGCAGTCAGTCCTATTTTAGGGCTGAAAGTGGTTCCTTCCAGCTGGTTAAATGTCATCAACTGAAGGTGGAAATGTCTATAAAAGCCCCTGTTGACGACATGAATCTTCAACTGTGGGACAAACAGAGAAATTTGTAATGAAAATCTTATTGTTAATCAGTCAGCTCTGTGAAATATTGAGTCTGTGATTGGCAGGGCTTGGGTAAGGTGACAAAGATGTCGATTTTGTGGCCCAGTACTTCCTTGCTTAGCAAGGACTTCACTCTCTATTGTAGTCTTTGCTTAATGCGTGCGTTTATGGCCCTTGGTGCCCGAGGATCACATGCTTTTGCCTTCATTTCTTTTGTGAAAGCGCTACACTAACTGCAGTCACACCCAAGTTAGTCGTACACGAGTCTTCTGGCGCGTCTCTCTCTCTCTCTCTCTCTCTCTCTCTCTCTCTCTCTCTCTCTCTCTCTCTCAATTTGTCTCTCCTTTTTTGTGTGTTACTAATTGTTATTCCGTGGTGCCTAATCTATGCAGGTATCACTGTGAAATTTCCTGTTTAAACCGAAGCTGGATTCTGTGAAATGACATATTAATGAGGTTTACATCATTATAACACCTTGCGAGGTGTCTCATCATTGCATAGACTGACATTGGCATTGACGGGACGGGGTGGGGACTCCTCTTTGAGTATGCCTGGCAGTGATCAAAAGTATATATTCACACAAGCGTTGTCACTGTTTGAAATGCAACGCCATTTTCATTCACTTTGAGTGAGAGGTACATAATCGAACGATAACAGTGATGAACAGCCATTCTGCTTAAGGACCTGTTTTTCCACTCGATGAAATGTTGCATCTGGCGTTCTTTGATTTTCAGAGGTCAGTGACCGAGTGTGACATTTCGTTCCCCTTCTGTTGTGGGGTGGGGAGGATTTCGACTAATTGGGAAATAAAATGTTGAGTAATCAAAGAAAGACCCGGAGCTGTTGTAGCCGGCAGTCTTTTGTTGTTTCGAATATTTCCCGGGTTCTTTTCGCTGACTCTGGCCACCGAGGGGGCTGCTTCATCGCAGAGTCAAGGTCCTCGAAAGGTGCTCGTGTTTTTATATTGAAAGGGCCCACTTGCCTACACTCAGAGTAACGACACCAGTTTATGCCTCGTGAAATAAGTCCCCATATGTGTATGTATATACACAGGTCTTCCTTAATCCCTGAATGAGGCTTCGTGAAACTCGGTTGGATCGATCTCTTCGACGGACGGAGTTTATTTTAGGTTGTGAGAATATTAAAGCACACTCAGGTGTGTCCTTTGAGGGTTAAAGCCAGTGTTTGTCTCCGTTACAGCGATCTCTCTCTCTCTCTCTCTCTCTCTCTCTCTCTCTCTCTCTCTCTCTCTCTCTCTCTCTCTCTCTCTCTTAGGGGCTTTTAGTCTGTTGAGGGATAACCAGAGGCTGTTATGATAATTTCAGCGTCGTTTTTAACAGCGTTGCTGTCATCCCCCTAAAGATAAGTGAACAGTTAGTATTGGGGGAGTGTTCAACCACCAGTCCTATTGTCAGTCAGGCTGGAGCGCTTCCTGTGATTTCGATAAGTGGCTTTCTTAATCTTAACTCTTTTGTTTGTTGCTGCGTGTGTTGGTGTTAGTGTTGCCGTGTGTAAGCGCGCCCTGCCTGCTGCTGCCTGTCTCTGTCCGTCCGTCCGTTCCTGTCCCGTCAGTTTATTCCCTCCACTAATACAACAGGAGGAAGAGACTAGATGGCTCCCCGTGGGTGGCTGTGATGAAACGTTTTCGCGAGGCGATGTGGGCGTCTCATTCACATTTAGCTTTATGGACCTGTTGTGTTTTTCGAGGCTTATGGTGTCTTTAGGAAGGCATTCATCTTATGCTGCTGCAATTTTCCGTTGCTGGGGAACAGAACAGAACAGAAAAGAAAAGAAAAGAACAGGGCAGATTTGAACATTTTCAGTCAGGTTTAGCTCCAAGTTTATGCTCTCTGTGGACTTCAGATTATTGTCGGTAGTTACCGAGTGAGGACGAAGGCGCCCATATTTATGTCTCTGTGTATGTGTGTGTGTGTGTGTGTGTGTATTATACTTTTCATAGCCTTTCCTCTTGGGAAATCTAGGCTATCATTTGATTTTTCGTATAATTCTTAATCCAAGCACATTATATGTTTATTTACTGTTTAGTATTTTACGGGGTGTGTGTTTGCTGGGAGGATTGTCATAATCTTTTATTTAAATTTCTTGATAAGGATTTTTTTATTTGCAGGGTGATGCAGAAGAGCCTCGTATGAAGACCTGGCCTCCCCTCCGGCTTACATCAAGACCCCTGGGAAGGGAAGGACTGCTCTCTCTCTCGGGAAGGTTGTCAAAATAACGGTAAGTGTCCCTCTTATCATTTTTATTTGTTTTCCCATTATGTTCTCAAATATCAGCTTTTGCCTTTGCTACCCTGACAAACCAGCCTCGTGTGTATCATGTTTGCTCTTATCTGTGTACCTGGGTGTGTATGTTTTTCTCATTATTAACCTGTATTATTTTCTATTTAGGTTGCTGAAGTGAGTCCTCCTGTGGCTCTTTTTGGCCTTTTTTCCTTCTTTTACATATTAAGAAGTCTGCTGCTTACTTGCTCTAGGACACATAGGTATGAAACGCTGTTACTCTTTTGCAATGGGGCACACAGGCAAGAGTCAGGTGGCTCATTCTCAGTTTTTTGTGGGAATAACGATGCAGTTACATTGAGGGCCCCTCCCTGTCCCACGCTCCTCATAACTTCTGGTGCCACATTTGGGAAGAACTCAAGACATCCGTTATAGTATCTAGTCATTCGGGGAGTGACTTGATGTCTTCATTACTTTTGCCAAGGAGTATTTTTTGTTTGTTTTTTGTTTGTTCGTCTGTTGGTTCACACGATGACTAAAAAATGAGTGGATTTTTGTGGCAATATTACCAGTTGGTTGGCCTCGTTGTTTGCATCAAATAATTGGATTCTGTGAGAGATAGGAAAGACCTTCTGAGGAGAAGGGACCTCCTGTGGGGGTCAGCATGGCCAGAGGGTCTTTACAGCTTCTCCTCCTTCTCCTCCTCCTCCTCCTCCTCCTCCTCCTCCTCCTCCTCCTCGGCCACAGACACAGTCTTGGTTTTCTGCCTGGTGGTTTTCACGAGTTCTCTGTAGGGAGTCATGGCGCCTGGGACCTGTCCTGACCAGCAGCCTCTCCAGTCGTCGTCACTTTCCTCTGAAGGCCGAATATTTTTGGCTGGTCTCGGGAGCCTCAGCCTGGGAATAACCTAGAGGCCTCTTTAGGCTGCCATAATAATGATGGTGATTGTCAAGATTAGAGATGGTGGTGATTTTGGTTTCAACTTTTGACTGGTGGTGGCTGGGTTTTCGTTTGTGAGGAGGCTGCTGTTGGGCAAATGGCAGGTCTGATCTTGTGATTATCCAGGTGAGGACATTCACAAGTAGCAAATTTTGAAGGTGCTTAGTGCAGTGACCTGTAGTTAACAACTTTATATTGCAATATGCTCTCTCTCTCTCTCTCTCTCTCTCTCTCTCTCTCTCTCTCTCTCTCTCTCTCTCTCTCTCTCTCTCTCTCTCTCTGCAGTTTCAGATTAATGGTGTTGATTTTGGTTTGCAGTTTTAAAGTGGAGCGTTTTTGATTGTCTTTCAGAATTCAGTGCTCCCTTTTCAGAGGTTACTGACTGGAAAGATTTTAGGTTAAACTTTTGAAATAATCTTTGATGATGATTATCGACAGATTTTGCCAAGAAAGGGTCAAGTTCAAAAGCGCTTGTGTGTTGAACCAATGTATTTCATCAGTTTTGTAAATAATGACTCAATATTGCCAGACGCCCCCCCCCCCCCTCTTCTCTCTCTCTCTCTCTCTCTCTCTCTCTCTCTCTCTCTCTCTCTCTCTCTCTCTCTCTCTCTCTCTATTAATGCTTGCTTCCTTGTTCTTTTGAAGGATATCAATCTTTTTCTCCAGCAACTGTTCTACGTTTTGTCTTCGTAAACTGCTTATTATTTTAACAAGAAGCAAATAATTTTCCCTCGAAGTTATAGAGTGGGATCTGCATCTTACCCTGCTCTCAAGTTTTTCACCTACTGAATAGATATTAGTTAAGTTTTTAATGTTAATATAATAAGCATTGACATGATTCTGTCAGAGGTAGATTCCTGACTAATCTGAGGCCAGTTTGAGGGTTCTTGAATATTTCGGTTGTGAACAACAATTCTCGATGGCGGTACAGGTGGAAATTCTCTTCTGGGTCGGAGTTCGGTTTGGCTCATTTTGTGGTGGAATTTCATCTACGAGGGAAGTTCTTCAGGCAGCTATCATTGCGAAGACCTTTTTCTTATGCATCCTCTGGCAAAACACCTTTCAGTGGTGCATGTATTTATAGATGGGGGGAAACAGTTAATTTGTATAAAATGAGAAACTTTGCTTTTTATTCAAATGTCACTGGACATAAATGTCATGGGCAGTCGTCATCTAGTGAGGGTTATTTATACTGGTGCTGACCGAACCAGCTGTTGCTCTTTCTGATTGAGGTAACTCTCTCTCTCTCTCTCTCTCCTCTCTCTCTCTCTCTCTCTCTCTCTCTCTCTCTCGGTTTTTGTACCATTTTCATGGACGAGAAGTTATGGCTCGAATGTTCCATATAATTGTTTTGTCCAGTAAAGACTTGACTTTTTCCATAGAACCATTCTCTCTCTCTCTCTCTCTCTCTGTCTCTCTCTCTCTCTCAACACAAGCTACTATTAGACCTCGTTCTGCTAAGAAGGGCCTCGACGAGATCACCTTTATTTCCCGAGAGGTTGCATTAGTTTAGAGGTCAAATCTCGTGTCACCGGTTTGTACTGAGTTTAAACTTTTTTTTTTTTTTTTTGAGACCCTTTTTGATATATTTCTCAATAAGTGAGTTGTTTTACTCGTGCTAAGCGTCACCTCATTCTCATTATTTTATGGAACTGTCAGAGTGTGCGTGTGTGTGTGTAGCCATTTTCTGGAACCTCCAGGTCCGTGGTGGTTTCCCTTGGAGTTCTTTCTCTCTGGCCTTCTTCCGTTGTCATACATCCCGTAGGGGGTAGTGTTGTCAGTGCACCTCACTCGTTGCACTGTAGGCGTTACTTAAGGATCTTTGCAGCGTTCCTTCGGACCCTAGCTGCAACCCCTTCATTCCATTTGCTGTGCCTACTTTCATATTCTCTTTCTTCCATCTTACTGTCCTTAACCCTCTCTTAAGAATTGATTCGCAATGCTTCAACTGCTTTGACGTTTTCCTCCTGTTACCGAACCTTTCCGATCCTTTTACTGTCAGTTTCAGTTTCAGCGCTGAATGACCCTCATAGGTCCCAGAGCTTGATCTTCGGCCTAAATCCTCAAGGAGCTTCCGTCCTTCCTCCCTCTCTCCCTCCCTCCATCTGCCTTTATTTCTGCAGCATTATATATTATCATCAGCCCTCATTTGGTCTCCTATATGTGCGCGCGTGTGTGTGTTTGTGTGTGTGTGTGTGTGTTTATCGGTTTTAGTTTATAATTTTCTAACTTCCCAGAAGTGTGAGTGGAGAACGTTAACTTTCCGCATTTAGGATTTCTTCAAACATAATTAATGCAAAACATTTTTGTGTGAAGGTGACTTAAGTTTCTACATTTGGGGTCACGCCCCCTTTCCAGGGGGCGATGATTAAAAGTCGTGACCTTACAGACCTTACAGACCTTACAATTCGTTCGGGTTGCCCCAGGTCCCTCAGTGTGAGGCACCTTTGATGTCTACCAGAGAGTTGCTAACGCATCTTCCGGTATATTTTGCATCTTCCAGTCTTGGATGGTCTGGGATGCATCTTAGATATTTGTCGAGCTTATTCTTAAACACATCTACGCTCACTCCTGTTATGTTCCTCAGATGAGCTGGTAGCGCATTGAATAGACGCTGCATTATCGATGCTGGTGCGTGGTGGATTAATGTCCTGTGTGCTTTCCTTAATTTTCCTGGTATAGTTTTTGGCACTATTAATCTACCTCTGCTTGCTCTTTTTGATAATTTTAGTTCCATGATGTTTTCGGTAATTCCTTCTATCTGTTTCCATGCTTGAATTACCATGTAGCGTTCTCTTCTCCTTTCAAGACTATATAAATTTAAGAATTGTAGTCTTTCCCAGTAGTCAAGGTCCTTAACTTCTTCTATTCTAGCTGTAAATGACCTTTGTACACTCTCTATTTGTGCAATATCCTTTTGGTAGTGTGGGTACCATATTATATTGCAATATTCAAGTGGACTACGTACGTACGTTTTATAAAGCATAATCATGTGTTCAGCTTTTCTAGTTTTGAAGTGCCGGAACAACATTCCCATTTTTGCTTTGCATTTTGCCAATAGAATTGCTATTTGATCATTGCATAACATATTCCTATTCAACATCACACCAAGGTCTTTAACTGCTTCCTTGTTTGTGATTGTCTCATTATTAGGTCCTTTATATGCATATAGCATTCCTACTTTATCACCATAGTTCATTGATTCAAATTTATCAGAGTTAAATACCATCCTATTTATCTCTGCCCATTTATATATTTTGTTTAGGTCTCTTTGTAGCGAGTTCCTATCTTCATCACAAGCAATTTCTCTACTTATTCTTGTGTCATCTGCGAAACTTCTTACTACTGAGTCCTTAACATTACTGTCTATGTCTGCAATCATAATCACAAACAGCAATGCAGCTAACACCGTACCCTGTGGTACACCGGATATTACCGTAGCTTCATCCGATTTCTCATCGTTTGCAATCACTATCTGTTTTCTATTTTGCAAAAATTCTTTTATCCATCTTCCTACTTTGTCAACAATGTTATGTTTTCTAATTTTTTTCGCTAATATATTATGATCTACCTTGTCAAAAGCTTTTGCAAAGTCTAGGTAAACCACATCTGTATCTTTTTCATTTATCATATTTTTATATATGCTTTCATGGTGGACTAACAGTTGGGTTTGTGTACTTTTTCCGGGTACAAAACCATGTTGTCCTATATTGAACAATCTATTTTTCATTAAATGTTTCATTATATTTTTTTTCATTACCCTTTCATATACTTTCATAATATGAGATGTCAGACTCACAGGCCTATAATTACTTGCCTCTAGTCTTGAACCACTTTTGAAAGTAGGAGTAATATATGCTAATTTATGCTCATCATAAATCTTGCCTGTATCTATACTTTGCCTTAATAATATTGCTAGCGGCTTTGCGATTGAATGAACCACTTTCTTTAACAATATGGCAGGTACTCCATCTGGTCCTGCTGCTGATCCATTTTTAATTTCATTAATAGCCTGCACAATATCGGCTTCTGTAATATCTATATCTGATAAGTATTCAGTATTTTCATCTCTTATTTCTGTATCATTATCTTCATTGTCAATTCTAGGTGTAAATTCACTCTTATATCTTTCTGCTAATATGTTACATATTTCCTTTTTTTCATTCGTTAATCGCCCTTCAATTCTTAGAGGGCCTATTTCTACTCTTATTTTATTCATCTTTTTTGCATATGAATAAAAAATTTTAGGGTTTTGCTTGATATTTTGTAGTGTCATTTCTTCTAGGTTCCATTTTTCATTTTCTTTTGATTGTATAATCTTTTGTTCTGCATTTTCTATCTTACTTTTTAGTTCCATCACTTTCCATGCATTCTTTTCTTTTGCAAGAGCTTTTTTCCACTTTCTAATTTTCTGGAACAAGATCCTTCTGTCTCTTGGAATTCGTGACTGATGCTTACTTTTTTTCTTCGGTATATATTTTTCCACTATTTCCTCTAATATTTTATATAATATATCGGTATTTACCTGTATATCATCACTTACAAATATGTTTTCCCATTCTTTGTTTAATTCTTCATTTATTTTTGACCAATTTATATTCTTACTATAGAAATTGTATTTTCCATATCCTTCCCATTTTTTCGTCTCTTGCTTTTCTTTGTTTTCGTATGTTCTGGAACGGACTGTTAATTCTATGACATTATGGTCCGAAATACTCGTGTTATATACTATTATTTCTTTAACATAGTTCACCTCATTCACAAATACTAGGTCTAAAATATTATCCTTTCTTGTTGGTAGGTGATTTATTTGCTGAATGTTATGTTCTAGTAGCATATCTAATAGCTTTTCAAATTGCCTCTTATCTTCTGCACTACTATTGCTCTCTTTTTTATATGTATAAATACAACCACAGTCTCCTATTCGTTCTTTCCATTCTACAAAAGGAAAGTTAAAGTCTCCGGTTAGGAGTATAGTCCAGTCCTTGTGATTTCTACATATTTCATCCAGTTTTTCAATTATTATGTCAAACTCTTTAGTATTAGGGGGTCTATATATTACAATGTTCACTAATTTTTCAGATTCAAATTCTACCGCTATTAATTCACATTCTGTGTTACTATATTTCTCACAGATTTTTCCTTGATTGGCATCTCTCCCATATATCGCGGTTCCCCCTTGATTTCTATTTTTTCTATCTGATCTATAAGTTTGGAAACCCTTTATCTGGTCATCATTACCAGTCTCTTGGGAATACCAGGTTTCACTTATATTCAATATTTCTATTTTTTCATTTTGGGTTAGTTCTTCTAAGAACTCTATCTTTCTTTTTGAGTTACTCGAAACTAGACCCTGCGCGTTCATCACTATGATTGTTTGCATATTATCTCCATTATCTAATATGGGTAATAATAAGGATTTTCCCATGTCTCTTTCCTGTTCTGATATGTTGATCTTTTTTTCATTTCCAGAAATTCGTACATTAAAAAATCCAACTTTTCCATTATATTTGTTCTTCCAGCTTCATATTTATTCACTTTGTGCATAAACCTGCACTTATCTCCATATCTGCACCATCCCCTTGCATCATAGATACATTGCTTGTTCCTTGTGCTATATCTAGGTGCTGATGGCTCATATCGTGGTGCTGACTTTTCATAATGTGTTGTTGGCTTGCTTTTTGCCTTCATCACATGATCTTTGTTCTTTTCTTTATTTGTTTCATTTTTTCCTTGGTTTTTTATATGTATTTTATTTTTTTGATTTTGATTTTGGTCTTTCATGGCTACAGGATGCATGTACCTACATTTCTTATTAAACCTACATCCATTTCCTTCTTTCCAGTTTCTACATATTTTTGGATGTAGATCTCTGCATTCCTCTTCATAGCCATCTAGATATGCACATTTGCCATAGATCTCATAATTGTGACATATCTTGGGATGTTTGTAATAACATCTTTCACCAAACCTGCAATTCCCTCTTTTCAAAAGGGTGCATACTGTGTCTTTCTTTTCTTTTCTTTTTTCTTGTTCATTCCCCTCAGTATGGAGATCCGGGTACAACCTCTTTGGGATTTTATTTTGATTTATCAGGTCATAATTTATTTCTTCATATGTATGTTGCTGTATTGCCTCATATGTAGAATCTATGAGTTTCTCTGCATCCATACTATTATCCTGTTCTTTGTTTTCATTAATCTTTTCTCTCTCTTCAGTCTTATTTTCTTCTCTATTTTCCTCTTCTTCCTCTTCTTCATCTTCTTCATCTTCTTCATCCTCCACAATCTGTACATTAAGTCTTGATTTAATGACCTTGTCTATCCATACTAGACATGTTGAGCAAAATATTTTTGTGTCCTTATTTCTATTTTGCTCAACTTCAGCACATGACGGGTGTGTCGGTACGTGGCAAGCATAGCATTTCCTAATCAGGTTTTGTGGATTTACAATGCTATACCACACTCTACATAGTTTACATGCTTTAGGCATCCGTTTGCCTATTGCATCAATCAATATATTCACTAATTCCACCTTACTTATTTTCTTTGATGGAATGTGTTGATTTTTGTAGATTTTCTTTATAAGTCTTTTGATAACTTGAACTTTCATTGGTATCTCTTCTATTATTTTCATTATATTTTCTACAGATTTGCTCCAGCTTGAAGGATCGTATCCTTTCAATATGTCTGTGAATGATTTCACATCTTTTTGGTCAATGCTGCAATTAATCTCCATGATCAGCAAACCAAGTTCCCTTCCTGCCAATTCATCGTATTGAATATCACCGATGCAAGCTAGATTTCGCCACCTTTTACCACTGTTGGCTGATTCCTCCATGATTTTCTGATTTTATTAATTCACTCGTAGACAACTTATTAGACGGTTTTTCGCTCTAATCTGATATTAAGCTAATCACCGATAGTTCACGAACACTTTTAGCTATATTTCATTCGCTAATTGTATGTAAGACGCGTATTATCGGGTAGATTATCCAGACCATGAACGATTACGTCTCACCGAGAGAATGTCACATCACAGAGAATGTAGTTATTTGAGATCAAAAGACGATAATGATGCTCCTTCCTGTCTGTTGGTATATTTTCCTGTCAGTCTGTCAGCAATTCTAACAGGACGAACGGGGCTCCTTGCTGTGGTCCACTTCTGCAGATGTTACTGAATAACACAATGTATTGTTGACACGCACACACATACATATTTATATATATATATATATATATATATATATATATATATATATATATATACATATATATTTATATATTTTTATATATGTTCATATGTTTTGTGTATATGAATATTACATATCTCAGCAGTAGATTGCGTTATTCACTAAAATCTGCAGAGGTGGACCTGATCAAGATATCTCGCTCCCTGTTAGAATTGCTAACAGACTGACAGGAAAATATACCAACAGACAGGAAGGAGCATCATTATGGTTTTGTGACCTCAAATAACTACATTCTCTTAGATGGTATATTTAGTAACTTGATTTATAGGTATTTTTTCCATGTTGCATTTATAATACGTGCTGTTTTTCTTTATTGGTTTCAGATGTTAAGCCTTTACCACTTCCAATAAAAACAAAAAAGATGAAAAAAATAGATATTCTATTTTTACAGAACAAAGGCATATCACTTTGTATACTGAATACATCATCGATGCTAATCTTGCATAAAAATTAAAAAAAAAAAAGGACGCTAATATGAGTCGAGTTGGAAATGATTTAAAGAAAATGACATCGCAGAAATGAAATCCATTTGTAAAAATCGACCTGATCTCTCATTTTTAGGGTCAGGCGATAAAGAGGCGCTTGGTCGCCAGCAAGGATGGAAATCCCAATCTTGGAACGAGGGAAACAGGAAGTGGCGTTATCCTGTGAGACAGATAAAAAAAAGTTCAAGTGAAAAATCTATGGCAGGAGGAACACGCCCAGCGATTCTTACGACCTATTTCCGATGCCCGACTGAGGAAATGATCCAACATTCCCCTTATTACCGACTAGGGACGGTGGAAGACTCGAGAAAAATGGTAGGAAAAAAGACAACCTATTTTATAAAGTTTATTTCTTGATTCAAAAAAATCTCCGGTATTATAGTGCACAAAAGTTGACGGTTCGTCTGAAAATTGTGAAAATACTTGGCTAGTGATAGAAAAATCGTACGAAAACTTCTACCTGGCCTTTCTCTTTATCTTTCTCCCTGTTCTTAAGTAGGGGTTGTGAGAGTCCATACTATCACAGAGGTCATTAAATTCTAGATCAGTAACAAAAATTTCCTTCACTCTACGTTTTGCAAAATTCTGCAATTATTAATAAATATCAAAGGTGGTTTCTGCCCACTGTCACAGTCAACACCAATAGAGGAAGAAGTCAGTAAAAAATGTCATTATGCTATTTGCCATTTTTTCGTTAGTAACTTTTGCTGAGTTGACAGGACTACCATCCTTCAGTGTAGAAAACTTCTTCAGTATTATATCTTAATCATGATTCACAGAAAGCTCAGCAGCACTTATCTGTTCAGTGTTTTTTTCTTTAATCATGAAAATAAGCCGCTTTCATTCTTAATTATGGACGTAAAATCTACGGCTCTACCTTTCAGATATCCATTTATTTTCATGACCTTAGTCCTGCTGAGATTCGCCTCCAACTTTTTCCGCTTGGAAAAGGTCTCACTTTCTATTCTCCAGGTTTTCCTGGATGTCCCCAGCCAACAAGTGTATTTTTTGGAAATGTCACTTCCAAATTCCATTCAAGGATCCTTTTCCAATTCCATTACATCTGCCTCTCGTTTTCTTGCTATGGCTTCTCATATTTTCCCCTCCGTCAAGATTTTAAATAGCCAGTGGGACCAACTCTCTTCTTAATCATTTTATACGACAAAACAGCCACTGTCTTATATAGATATCTTAAAATTTCCTTTGCTTATATCGTAGAAATTTTAATATGCTTTCAACCAATTATTTTAGACTCCGTACATCGTCTGCGATCAGTATTAGACATATTATATCCTCAATCTTTTTTAATCACAACTATGCCATTTACAGTTTTGTTTTTCCTTAAATTTCAAAGTTCTCAAAATAAGTAACGTCCCTTGATAAATCTTTAATTTCCGTGGCCTTTCCTTGTCTAAGCATGCAACGTTATGACTCTATGACTTATGTCTTACTTCCCCAAGCTAAATTTTAGCAGACCCTTTCGCTGGTGTACTTAGCTAGCCATTTGGAACCCTCCCTTCATCAAGATATACTTTATGCATAGTGGTCTTCCGCCTAATCACACTTTCATCACCATATGATTGCGTCTTCCTTGAAATTCTATTAATACATGGCATTTTCCATCCCTCAACTTTTTAATTTCCTTCCTTACAACTTCACCACTCGTTACAGAAAGGATTCTCAAATATCGACTAACCTCTTGAATTGTGGAGTCACTGAATTATGCTTCCTTTTGTCCTAGGCTCCCAGCAGTTTCTGAAATGCTCCGTCTGTTGACGCAGGGCGGCGTTGTATCCCAAGAGCAACTGCTCTGCTTTCATAGTTTTCATAAGGAAAGATTTCAGCTTCAGCAGGAGTGATTGTAGAAGGTGCTAATCTTCTAATTTCATGTTTAGAATGATGTTGCCAGCCTTTGCCCTTCGACTTTTAGTTCTTCGTTGGCGGGGTGGATAGAGTTGTCGCCTGGCACGCTGTTGTCCCAGCGTTCGACTCTCCTACCGGCTAATGAAGAATTAGAGGAATTTATTTCTGGTGATAGAAATTCATTTCTCGTCATAATGTAGTTCGGATCCCACAATAAGCTGTAGGTCCCGTTGCTAGGCAACCAGTTGGTTCCTAGCCACGTAAAATAAATCTAATCCTTCGGGCCACCCCTAGGAGAGCTGTTGATCAGCTCAGTAGTCTGGTTAAACTAAGATATACTTATGGCTGTCTCACAACAATCTCATAACTATCAGGTACTCATTTCAGTCAAGGATTTAAATAATTTCCACCGACCAGGATCGAGTCTAAGTTTTCTATCCATTTCTAGATGTTACATACAGATTATATATATATATATATATATATATATATATATATATATATATATATATATATATATATATATGTATGTATAAATGTATATATAGGAGTATGTGTATATATATATATATATATATATATATATATATATATATATATATATATATATACTATGATAAAGATGACGCTTTGCCTTTGTTAAGTCCGTGGATTGCTCCCGGCCAACCTTCCACTAGTCAGCCCAGCGGTAAGTGGAATTTTACTTCATACGTATTCTTCAAGGGTTAGAGTGTACAGTTCAAATAACCTGCTTCCCTTTTTTCCTGAACCAACTAAATTTTTTCTTTCTCCTCTCATAGGTATAGGGGCTTTCCCTTCATTTTTCTCTTTTTAAAGTACTCTCTCTCTCTCTCTCTCTCTCTCTCTCTCTCTCTCTCTCTCTCTCTCTCTCTCTCTCTCTCTCTCCAAGGTCTTGGTACTTGCCCCTTGAATG
Organism: Macrobrachium rosenbergii; assembly: GCA_039081455.1. Taxonomy (NCBI): domain Eukaryota; kingdom Metazoa; phylum Arthropoda; class Malacostraca; order Decapoda; family Palaemonidae; genus Macrobrachium; species Macrobrachium rosenbergii. The sequence continues at coordinate 11,550,633 of JANJGK010000053.1, read as the reverse complement.
TGATACTTCTCTTTTATGGTTTCTGCTACAGTAAATAACGAATTTGTTTTTCTTGGTCTTTTTAGCTTTCGAAAGCGTGAGAGATGAAGAATTTCCGTGAATTGTTCGCTTGCAGAGAAACCAGACACTCCCCGAATTACTTTTTTTTTTTTTTTTTTTTTGCTATCTGGCAACGACAACGTTCAGTTTATTGAGTTGTTTCTTTAATTTTGGCAGAAATCAATCGCATTAATTAATAGAGCCAACTCGCTTTGCGCCCAAATATCTGTTTTCTTCAAAGCAGTTCTTTTTATGATGTTAATTTTTCTCGTCGGATAAATCATTTATGTTTGCCTAATATGGAGTGACACCAAATTGCCTGAAAAATTTAATTGGATTTTTACATCTATTTATTCCTCCCGATAACTAACAAATTTTCATAAAAGTAAGATAGAAAAATCGCAACGAAAATATTTACTTGAAAATAAAGGCTATGGGTCCCAAAACTTTAGGCTTCAATCAAATCGTATTCACACTCACAAGAAAAACGGCAGTCTTTCAATACGACAACGTAGTCAGAGCTACTGCGAGTTATGTCAGGAATAATTATGCGATGGCTAAGTAAAGCTTCCGTGTCACACAAGCAAATTGACCTTTTTCTCCGATGGAGAGGATTCTCTGTTACCTTACGGTAGATCTTGGTCTGCTGTACACAGTGGGGCTTACTTTGATACAGAACCAATAATTGTCCTGATCGTTGTGAAGCCTAACTGCTAAGATATTAATAATGAGCCAACTTCTAATTATGTATCATATAAGAAAAAGTTAACTTGTTACACTAGGTTTACTTTGGCCCAAAATTTTATTCTTTCCCGAACTCTAATTGCATGTTAACGTTTCAAGAATAGTCAGTTGCATGATTTACTTTAATTCAACGTTTTTCAGTCATAGAAACTTTTACTAAAACATCTGAAGCTACTTGACTGAATGGGTCAGTATCAGTCTCTAATCTGTGAACAGTTCATAACAGTTTTCCATTATCCCATACATGTTAGGAAACTTTGTCTGCCTGTTTCTGTTGGAAAGAGATAGAGTGAACAAGCAGAAGTTTTTCCCTGCAGTTTTTTCCCCCCAGCAGTTCTTGCTTCCTGTAGGTTAGAGTGAAATGATGAGAGACTCGGTAGTTCCTCGTCCTTGTGTTGGGAGTCCTTACGGAGAGTCAACTTTTACAGGCACACAAGCGAGGTTATCCTCTTTAGTAAATGTAATGACGTTTCTCTTGAAATGGCCCAGTTTACTTCTTGCAGAATCATTTTTTTTTTAATGAATCTGTCTCAACAGCATGTTTTTAGTTTTCTGTAAAAAACAAAAAACTATAGTGCCGGCTTTGTCTGTCCGTCCGCACTTTTTTCTGTCCGCACTTTTTCTGTCTGTCCTCAGATCTTAAAAAACTACTGAGGCTAGAGGGCTGCAAATTGGTATGTTGATCTTCCGCCTTCCAATCATCAAACATAACAAATTGCAACCCCCTAGCCTCAGTAGTTTTGATTTTATTTAAGGTTAAAGTAAGCCATAATCGTGCTTCTGGCAACGATGTAAGATGGACCGGGGCTCATACTGTATTGTAGCGAAACCACCGAAAGATAGAACTATTTTCGGTGGCCTTGATTATGCGCTGTAGCGGCTGTACGGAAAACTTGATTGCTCCGAAGAAACTTCGGCGCATTTTTTACTTGTTTTAGAGTAGTGGCGCATTTTGATTTTAATTTGCACCTGTCACTGAGCACCGCAATATATTCATGTAGTTTCTCATTTTGCATAATTGAAACATTCATGAAATGGTGGATGCTCCGTTGCAGTTCCTAACATATTTCGATGTGTTGCTCATGAGACACGTTGGGTAGGTGATCTGGCATTATTAAAATTAAGGTAATAAACGAGAACCGAGGGACCCTTCACAAGTTCGCGCGTGTGTGTAAATATGAAGGTTTTTGCTCATATATACAGGCTACATATATATATATATATATATATATATATATATATATATATATATATATATATATATATATATATATATATATATATATACTAGCTAAGCAACCCGGCGCTGTCCAGGAAAACTATGAAGGACTCAGAAAAGTTTTCCTGCATCCCCTTTGAACTGATTTGTCATCTAAAGTATTTGTACTATCATTGAAAATACTTTTCTTTCCTGTGATTAATAATTCTGTCTTGAATTCGTTACTTTAAATAAACATGATATATACATATATACATAGGCTATCCTGGAACTTATCTGATTAAAATGGTGGAAGAGAGAGAGAGAGAGAGAGAGAGAGACAGAGAGAGAGAGAATGATTGACTTGCAGTGGCAAACATTAAACTTGACGTTTAACTCCATTCATAAAGTTCATAAAGGGAATTTATAAATGAGAAAGAAATAGAGATAAAGAGAGAAAAAGCGAGAAATATTGCAAGCATGAATTTACTTTCAATAGTTAAAAACCTTATAGATAAATTCCGCTCCAGATTGTTTGAGTGATGCCTTAAAAGAGAGAGAGAGAGAGAGAGAGAGAGAGAGAGAGAGAGAGAGAGAGAGAGAGAGAGAGAGAGAGTTTGGTACAGGTGGTTGCTCTATGGTGAAGTTGTCGTTCGTGGTGGTGGTGTTGCCATAATTAATTTCAAACCTTATCTAACCGACTTTATAACGAAATACGTCACGAAGCAGCCATTATAGCGAATTCCGAAGGTAAAATCGAAGAAGAAACGAACGAATTAATGAGGAAATTCACATTTGAACGAATAAAAAAAAAAGGAAATACTGTATATGTTGACGTTGGGTTTAGCCATCAGCTACTGCGCATGTGAGGATGAGGAAGTCGTTCTCGGTTGAGGAAATCAAAACTGCTTATAGAAATTACCGATACAGATTTTCAATATCGATTTTATCGAGGTAATTAAAAATTACATTAATAACTATCATAAATTATGATTAAAATTCACTTCAATTTTGATAAAAAATTTGATAATGAAAGCAATTTTAATACAGTCAAACACATCTGTTTAAGATTTTCATTATAGGGTTTACGGTGGGAGGAGTTTAGTGATGTTCATGTAGTCTGAAAATAAGGTTTGGCCCCCTAAAAAATTGCTACAAAAGGTCTCTTAACTTTTATTGTCGTATCAGGTGCCTTTAATAACATCAAAAGTCTACCACAATCTGACCATGCAAAAGGTCTGATTTCCAAGATGGCGTCTCTAATAGCCGCTAAATCCTTAAAATGCCCGTTCCTCTTCATTATCCAAACTAGGTAAGAAATGCTGGTGCCTAACACCTTATTTTGGGGATCTGGAAGCCCAAATAGCATATCTGCATTATACTGAAGTGATCATATACTCACAAAATCCAAGATGGCTGACCAGTAAGGCTACGATAATATAAAAATCTCCATCATCCATTCTAATTTATTCACTTTCATCTTTGCTTTACAATGTTTTGATAAAAAAAAAAATTGTCTCTGCCAAGTCATTTGTTACCCCAAGACGCCTCCCACTCAAGAAAGTGACATGAATGTCGTGGATTGGAGATGGAAACTGGAGGACAATCAGTTTGTGCCAGTTTTGAGCAAGAAAACTGGTGCACCAAAAAGCCTCCTTCAGATGGTCCACTGTAATTGCAAAACTGCCTGTCAGATGCGTTGCAGTTGCAAATGCTATGAACTACCATGCTCCTGCTTGTCGACCATGTCAAGTTGAGAACTGTGAGAATCCACACAATCAAGCTTTACAGGAAGAAGAAAGCGACAATAAGTATTTGTAAACCTGGTTTTTCAGAAATTTATAATATAGGATGTACGATAACATTTTACCAGTAATCACTACACCCAGTTTGGTGGTCTTATTGGTCCCCCATCTTAGATGATGAAAAATCGAATCGCTTTAGTGGACTGTTATTCAGATAACTTGGTTGGATTTCCAGATTCCAGAAAAGGGATTTAGGCACCAAATTTACGTGAGTAAAGTAAATTGAAAAGAGTAATGGAGATTTTCATAATTTGGCAGCTATTTTATTTCTCCATCATTGATTTTATATTTGTATATATAATCACTTCAATTTACTCTAAGTCAGATAGGCAAATTGGATTACCATATCCCTAAAACACGGGTTTAGACAGCAAGTTTATGAGTTGAAATGAAATATGAGTTGAAATGAAAAATTATGATTTTTTTGTAGTTTGGCAGCCATATTGGTCATCCATCTTAGATTTTATAAATATGTAATCATTGTAATATACTGTGAGTTAAATAAATTTATTGGATTCCTAGATTCCTAAAAAAAGGGTTTAGACAGTAAACTTATCTGTGTAAAATGAGTTAAAAAAAGTAGTTATTTTTTTTTTGTTTGGCAGCCATATTGATTCTCCATATTAAATTTTGTATATATGATTAGACCTGCTTCAGGAGCCTCGATGGCGCAGTCGGTTACAGCAGCAGCTTCGGACTTCGTAGAGGTCTGTGGCGCGGGTTCAAATCCGCAGCCGACTGATCAGAGAGGCGGACACTTTGCTATCCGTGTAGACATCCTGGGATTATATATGTAATCAACGGATAGGTTTGCTTAAAAAGCAAATGGGTGTTACAGACTAAATACACACACAAAACAAAGCCACTACAACACCTAAAAACATAACAAACATCTCACACGTCTCGAACTCTCGCCCTACCCGCGCAACAACTTCTCGCTGCTGGGAAGAAAGGGCGTTGGGTCGGGTATGATACATGTAACATACGCTACCGGGGTCTAAGCGATGTCAGGCAGGACAGCCGATCGAGACTACGGTCTACCCCAAAGCCAAATCAAAAGTCCTTCAAAAGAAGGCATCGTGCTTACCCCATACAAAAATGGGAAAAAAAGCACGTTAAAAGAAGAAGAAGAAGAAGAAGAAGAAGATTAGGCCTGCTTCAGTGTACTGTAATTCAGACATGCTCTTTGGATTCCCAAATCACCAGAACATGTGTTTAGACACTAAGTTTACTTGTATAAAATAAATTAGAATGAATAATGTAGATTTTCATAGTATTGCGGCCATATTGATCCGCCATCTTGGATTTTGTGAGTATATAATCACTTCAGTATAATGCAGATATGCTAATTTGGCTTCCAGTTCCCTAAAATAAGGTGTTAGGCGCCAGCATTACTTATCTAGTTTGAATAATGAAGAGTAACGTGCATTTTAAGGATTAGGGTTTTATTATGGTCGCCATCTTGGAAATCAGACCTTTTGCATGGTCTGATTGTGGTTATTAAGCACACCTGATACTGCAGTAAAGAGTTGAGAAACTTTTGTAGAAATTTTATGGGGGTAAATTTTTTTTTTTTTTATATATATATATATATATATATATATATATATATATATATATATATATATATATATATATATATATATATATATATATATATATATAAATGCAACCAACGAATACCCCAGAATTGGATATTCGTTGGTTTGGCCGCAGTTTTTGGCTCATGTCGAACTTTTCGCTTTTGCCTGTCGGGAACTGTTGGATCGTTAAAGACTGACCTATTTATCTTATTACTTTTTTCATGATTCTGTTTATAGTCATTATTGTTACGTAACATGTGTTTAGAGATCTATAACTTAAGTGCACCAAGGACGTGTACTGAATTTTTAATAGTTTTATTGAACTTCCTTACATTCAGTCTTGTACCGATTAGTGCTGGAGGATGAAAATGATTCGTTTCATGAATGCTTTTAATATCTTTCGCTGAGGCAGCAGGAATGGGAAACTCGAGTGTCGTTGACGAATAATACCAAAGTATACACACAACTTGCCTAAAACTGTTTATTTTCATTCGTACCTTTATGTTGCCTTTTTTTTTTTTTTTTTTTTTTACCAGATTTGAATGTATTCTTTTAGTTATTTGAGCATGGAAATAGCCACCTGGGAGTAGCCAAACGTTCACTGGCAGTGTAAAATCTCATGAGAGAACCAGCTACCATAGGCCTATGTATTTGTAAGCATTTGGGACACTCCCAAGATTCGCTCCACATCCTGCATGCTAATCAGAGTAAACTGAATCTTGAAACCAAAAACAATAAAAACAAAATAAAGAACTTACTGTAGAGCGTAATTAATGTGTCAGGAAAAATGTGTTTTTATTTTTCAACCTCACCTTTTATGGAAAATTATCTCATGTGTTTCCTAGAGTTAGTTCTCTTCTAGGTGACTGTTCAAGGTATTCCGTAAATTTCTTTTATATCTTGATTCATTGAGAAAAGTATAATTCGTACTGCATTAGGTATTTAGTAAACGATTAATTAGCTTTTTATGGTAAATATGGTACACTTTCATAACTGTTTGGTATCCAGTGAGTCTCTCTCTCTCTCTCTCTCTCTCTCTCTCTCTCTCTCTCTCTCTCTCTCTCTCTCTCTCTCTCTCTCTCTCTCTGTGACTTTTACCGACGAGAACGCCGCCAGCTTTTTTCTTCCAAATGAAACGACATTTTTTCAGTAATTAAGATAAAAAAAACAAATATTTTTGATAATTCAATAAAAATATGAGGTCAGAAGGGTTTTTACCAAAGTCATTCTTTTTACCAAAGTCATTCACGCCTTTGACGAGTAGGGGAAGGCTCGAGAGCCGGGGAGCCCTGTCCCCCGAACCAATAAACTACGGCGTATCTATTTTTATCTTATTGCTTAATTACTTTCACTCAAGGCATTGTATAAAATAATTAAATTTAAAACATTGGTGTGTCCTATGTACTGATACTTATTCTTCTGGTTTATTTTATTGAATGTTTGTTGGGACATGATGCTGTTCCTTAGGCTTAATTGTGGTATAAATGCGCATTCCCCGCCTTGGAACTAATGTATAATTCAATAGTGAACATCATTCCGGAACTGGACCATCATTCTGATAGCTGCTTTTGTGCGTAGATTTCTTTTATGGATACTCCCTTGACGGACTCAGACATTAATGAACTTCTGTTATTTTTCAATAATATACATCATTAATATAAAGATCAATTTCATCTACAGATTTGTAATCATAATTATTCGTTTCTCTGAGATAAAGTAAAAATTGCTTCAGTTTCGAAACCTACTACATTTTCATTATTCTGAAAAATGATCTCCATGCACTGGGAAAAGTTTTTCAAGAGTAGGAAGGGTTGTTTAACAGGAAATCCTCCCCGGTAGGGGGCTAGCGCCGTCATTGCACCTCATGCGGTGCACAGTAGGCGTTACTTGAGGTTCTTTGCAACGTGCCTTCGGCCCCTAGCTGCAACCCCTTTCATTCCTTTCACTGTACCTCCTTTCATATTCTCTTTCTTCCATCTGACTTTCCACCCTCTCCTAACAACTGATTCATAGTGCAACTGCGAGATTTTCTTCCTGTTTCACCATTCAAACCTTTTACTGTCAATTTCCGTTTCAGTGCTGAATGACCTCTTAGGTCCCAGTGCTTGGCCTTTGGCCTGAATTCTATATTCAATCAACAGGAAATCCTGGAATCCGTCACCATCAAAATCTTTGGGTTTCTAGAGGTCTGCAGTTACTGATGTTCCTTATCTAGCTCGGGTTGCTATTGAGCCAAGTGTTGTAGCCATAGCCAATCTTTCTTTTTGTGGTGAATGAGCAGTGTATAGATGTTTGTGCATTTGAATGCTTTTTGTTAGCTTTAAAATCAAAATCAGAAGTCATGTACCAAGCCACATTGCCTTCAAGTAATAGTTATGCTATTCCTAAACAACTTCAGTCCACTCATGAAGTCTGGTTACTTGAATGTGTCCGAACACACTGGCAATTTGTTCCAAAATAATCCTGTCTAGTGTAAATTTAATATTCGTTACACAAGATATACTTTTTCTTTATTGTTGCCATCCGAACTTTCCCGAAATGTTTTAACTCACTGATTTGCCAGTTATCAATGCCTTATGGAAGTGAAAGTTTTAAAACAGTTAAACTATCCACGAATTTCTGAGAAGGTGCCTTCCCCGTTCTGTCCTCAGGGTTCTTTGTTGCCTTGAAGATACTCTTAGCTTTCACCTATACTGATTGCAAGGCAAGTCGCAGTTCTACTCATATTGCAATCCGGTTTCAGACCATGCATTCTGCCTTTACTTCTGTTCATGAATGAGCTATGGTAATCTTTAATATGTTATCAGAGTTGAATTGAATGTTGCTCTTACCTTTATTGTATCACGTGTGTTCCTTGTGTATAGGGCAGTGTGAGATAGGCAGCCATAACTTCCTCGTCATGATGATTAATCTCCATTTTGAACTTTTTGAGTTAGTTTATTGCCTTATCGTCGAGGTTGCCGAGGACAATCTCCCTTTTCTTGGTTGTCTGTCATTCAGTCGGTGATTTAGTGGTCATAATACTTGCCTCGCCAGCAAGTATTATCACTCTGCCTTGGTTAACTCAGATAGTGAATTGTGTATGACCTAGTTACCCAGCTGTGGTGGGACACAACCAACGTGGATGCTCGATTTAAGTTACTTGGATAAAAGATCAAAAGTGGATATGGAATTCTCTTCTTTAATGAGGACACACTTGGCTCTTGAAAAACTGCAAATTATCTAATGTATACCGAGGAAATTACAATCCTGCATCTTAGACAGAAGGTATGATTAATTTATTAAAGTGGTCAGTGATTGCCTTGCAGCCTCCTAAAGTTCAAAATGTATGGTGTCATCATTTTGTGTTTGACAAAGTTTCTTTATATTTGTTAAGGTCATACACAATAAAACATCTTTAAGTCTTAGAGGCTAGCATAAGTAGAAAATTACACTTTTCCGTTTTAGCAGGACCATTTCAGACATTTTTATTTACTTCATTTAAAATTACGAAAGAAAGGGTAGACAATCTGATATTAAGAGAGCATGTAAATGGTATTCTTTAAACTAAAACGTTTACGTAGAGAATGAAAAGTAACGAAAACTAAATGGCCAAAAGTAAAATGTGGTGCTATATTATTATGACAGAATTGCAGATTTCCGATTTATTACAAGTCTGCAAAAAATACCAAGGACGCAAATATTGACTTCTGGAGTTTATAGCGTACCTTGTTCAGCAGATGCAAGACTCTGTTTCTTAATTTTTTTTTTTTTTTGTAATTTTACTTAAATCTCAGAGTTCAGTATGATAGAAGAATATCCATAGAAATTGAAAAGAAAAAAGATGGAGATAGACGTAAGCAGATTTGGATGGAAGGAGCAAAAGAAATGAAAATTACTGTATAAGGGCCTTTTAAGGTCCATTCTTATTCTTGACCCAAAAACTCAGTGCAGTTTGAATACTAGACTTTAAGGCCGCATACTCATTTCTTGCATTTCCGCCTATCGTATCATCGTTGCATATCACCCAGTGATACGATGCGGTGCAACAGGTTTTATTGTATCCACTTGTTGCGTATCCGCATGCTGCAGCATCGTTCCGTGGTATCATTCCTTTGTTGTGACAGCAAAAGACCGACAAATGGAGGATCGAGGCCGTTGCATATGTTTGTATCGTATTTTGACACGCAACGGTGCAACGCTTTCCCGTCCACACTGATACGCAACGATGATACGATACTTGGAAATGCAACAAGTGTGTACGAGCCTTAAGACTTTTGATGGTTCTCAGGGTTCTGGGATTGTACAATCTAAGTAAGGTTATATCACTATGAAATAAAAATTTACCATGATTTAGCTAAATTTCCAAACAATTTCTGACCAAATTCTAAGATTGAGAGTAAGACTGTTAACTGGTGGAATAGTGTTGAGTACTTCCTATTTATGATGAAAAAGGTCCAGCCTTTAAGGCATGTTGATTAATCTCTTAAGTAATAATCATATTGATGCTGTCCCAGGTTTCCCAGACAAGGGTGATGATTCTGTAATGTGCCTGAAAAGTCAATCATCATATCCATGCAGGGATAAGGACAATCTAACTAGGACATGACAAATGTTAAAGAGGAAGAGTTCCATTGCTCGCCCAACAAGTATGGGAGATCCTTTTGACAGTCTCTGATGCTCATGCACATGGGGCATTCCAGACCACTTTAAAACACCATATTGATTCTCTTACACAACGGCAACATGCTGGAGTTCTGCATTTGTGGTGATTTAGTTCATAGGACCACATTCTTGAGTTATGGTGGCAAATGGTTCACTACCCTGGACAGTCTTCAGGCATGGACACACCAGGCAGGGCCCCACAATTCTAGGCACCCTGTGCTGTCATGTTGCACTTCACAGACTTTCTTGCAGCGGGTAAACCTCCCTCTATAGCATATTTTTTAATAATTATAGCTGCTAATAATTCTTTAGGTTTAATTTTGGTGAATATTTTCTTTTTTATTCTTGTGAGTGGAAGGATAGGGACTCCTGTGCATTGCTTTGTCAAGTTTCACAGTACTGTTCGGACACCCGAGCTACTAAAGGGTCTGGTGTTCTGCTGATCCAACTGCTTTTTTTCTCCTTTGATACCTTCAGCAACCCTTCACAAATCAACAGAAGTACACTCTGTCTCTCAGCAAGGCTAAACAAATACGGACCCATAAACTTGTTATGCCTGTAATAGCATACCAAAGTTGATAGTCTCTTTATTAATTAGAATTCAAGTTTCAGAATTCATAATCATATACCCAAGATTTCAAATATTTCATTATAATGTTAACCTCGTTAAGATCTTTACTTCACTGTATATTTATCCTCTTGTTTTGTTAACATCAGCTTCAAGGGAATTTATGAAAAGGTTCTCAAAGAGAAAAGAGGAGTTATGTATATAAATATTACATTATACAAGGAGAAGGCTAAAGCTGAAAGATATTAGTTGAATCTAGTATGCTCTCAAGTAGCCAAAGTGTGAGGGAAAATTCACCATCTATCCTATATTAAACTGAATTACTTTAGATGGCTTTAACTCCAAGCTAAAAATCTGACACCAGACTTTGGTCAGTAAGACAATTCTTAGAAATGTCCTCCTGATATTTCTTTGAGATTAGTATTTCTATCTTTTTGTCTCACTTAGCTATGTTTTTACGAACGAATGGCATATCCAGTATTTTATATATACATACATACATATATATATGTATATGTGTGTGTGTGAAATCTGCTGATCACTTTCACTGGATATGTATGCATTACTAATAGCCATAATGACCTCTTAACTTATCAATATATTCTCATAAGTTCTGCAGCGAAAGTGAGACTATTACTTTGTGAAATATGCTACCAAGCGGATATGAATAATTTATATATATATATATATATATATATATATATATATATATATATATATATATATATATATATATATATATATATATATATATATATATATATATATAAATTTAAATATATGTATGTATGTATATATATATTTATACACACAAACACACACAAAATTCCAGGCAACCCTCATATACGCGGGCAAAAGTATTATGGAATTTTCTCCCTAAATGAAGTCTCATCCACCCAGTCAGGACATGGCCTGCTTTCTGCGTCAGTCTTGGAGAGGGAGAAAAATGAGAAGTAATTAGATGAACTTCTCACCAGGGATCTCAAGAGTCTCTTGGAAAGATTCATAAATTTGGGAGGTTTTCCATCAGCAGGAAGATTTAAAGTGATGAATGATGCAGCAGGTATACGCTACTTCATAACAGTATTATTTTCTTTTTTATGTTTCTTTCTATTTTATTACTTCTAAAGAAACCGTCCGACCGATTTTGATGCTTTTGGTCTAATACCAAAAATTCATTGGCAAAAACTTTTTGCATTCTATTGGTTCCATTTATATTTACGGATATTTCATGCATTGAAATTAATAGCTTGCAAATGGCAATTAAATTATACATCTCTCTCTCTTTCACGTGTGTGCGAATGCGCATAGAATTCCACTAATCGTGTCATCCCTTTGGTTTATCTCCCACAAATCTCCACTCATCTCATCTACCTTTTCTTAGCTCTCATCCAAGTAGTTGTAGGTCTTCCAACTCTTCAGGTGCCCACAGGATCACAGCTAATATTATCACAATATTCTCCCTGCTGTTGTGTAAAGGACATTTCAAAGCCCTCTCTGTGTCCTTTCATCATCATCCAAGTTTTATATAGTAATTCCCGACCTTCCCCATAATATTATTTCTAACTTCATCATGCCGTCTGATCCTAATATTCGTCTTAAAGCCTTATTTTCAAGTTGAACAAAATATTTTAGGCATAGCCTCATTGCCATTACATGAGTCAAGTCCGTTTTGCAATAAATATGGTTCTACGCTTATGTATAATTTTAGTTTTGTATATAATTGCAAACTATTAGATTTCTGAATCTTATTTGCTTTTTTTAAATCTTTCTTTAAATTCCAAGTCAAGAAAACCTGCACTGGATATCACTGGTCCAAATAACTGAAAGATTTACCTCAATAATCCTGTTTTCATCATGATATTTCATCTCTTTGTTCATACTGCGTCTTTACTTAATTTTTTCCCAAGATTTCTCTAAATCCCCTTGTCTCCCGATATATAATGTAGTCTGTTAAAAACTTTGTAAATCTTGTGGTGTTGTGCTGGTAAAAACATCATAATCTGTATTTTGTAAGTCTGTCAAATTTATATCCTTACTCCAATCCACACCCTCTCCATCATTATTGCAAAATCTACGAGAAAGGAAAATATTAAAGGCGAAATAACATTACCTTGTTCACTCCACTGTTTACTGAAAATTCACTTGACAAGGCCTGGTCTGTGGTCGCCGTCAAATGCCTTCTCGTAATCACAAAATCCACCAGAAGGGGATTTGAAATTCCCAGGAGTGGAATTCCTGGCTTTTCTAAATCCAGTTTGTTCATCACCACGCTGTTTTACTAGTTTCTTTTTCTAACCTGTTGAAAAATAAGAATACTGAATATTTTCATGTAAACGGACTCACTTATGATGCCTCCATGTACAATACATTTAAGTCAGTCCACCTTTCTTCCAATTCCCAGTCAGCAGGCTTTGTTTCCTTATTCCTTATTCTGCAAAAGAGTCTAGTTGGTAATTCAGGTGTCAATTTCAGGAAAATAATCTCTACAGTGATTCCATCAACGTCTGGTGTTTCTCAGATCCTAAGTTTCTTCATTACTGAATCCACTTCAAGCAAGTAAAAAAATTCGCTGAAGTTTCCTCAGCGCAATCGAGTTTTCTGTACAGTCGCTACAGCATATAATCAAGGCCACCGAAAGTAGATCTATCTTTCGGTGGTCTCGGTATAATGCTGTATGAGCCGCGGCCTATGAAACTTTAACCACGGCCCGGTGATGGCCTACCCTATATCGTTGCCAGACGCACGATTTTCGATAACTTTAACCTTAAATGAAATAATAACTACTGAAGCTAGAGGGCTGCAATTTGGTATGTTTGATGATTGGAGGGTGGATGATCAACATACCAACCTGCATTCCTCTAGCCTCAGTAATTTTTAAGATCTGAGGGCGGACAGAAAAAGTGCGGACAGAAAAAAGTGCGGACGGACAGACAAAGCCTGCGAAATAGTTTTCTTTTCAGAAAACTAAACCCATGAACTCTTACACGAGTGTATTCAGTTCTGGGTTAGCGTCTGGTATTTTAATCAAAATATCCCCCTGTAGAGCTCTCATTCTTGACCTCAAAATGTTTCGCCCGTCAGTGGTGTTTATAGTGACCCATTACTCCTTTTGGCAGGAATTTTCCTCTTTTTCTTTTCACTTATGGATAGTTCATTAATAATTCTGTGGGTTGCCATAATACTAATGCCACTCCCTGAATTACATGGCCTTCTCAGCATCATCAACCTGTTTTTCTGATCATTTTCTTTTATCTTCGTTTTTTCATGATCCAGATTGAGTACTTATTCACATCTACTTTGCATTCTTCTATCTCCGTCTTGAATTTTTCTAGCAGTGCCTTTTGCTTTTGCTTTTGTGTATTCTTCATTGAATCCCGCTCTCCATTTGATTTCCAAGGCTTCTGTGGTGTCACCCTATTTCCCAGGAAGTCTTATCTAGGAGACTGATTGTTTGCTCCTCTTCAGATATGGTTTCTAAGACTGCAGATGTTTCATAGTTCAGTTGAAAAAGCCCCTCTTTGTTCATCTTCAAAGAGGCATCATTTATAAACTTAGGAACAGTTATCTTTTTTGATGGATACTTTTAATATCTGCAATTACAAGTTGATCAGTGCCGACATCTTTCCCTCTGTTGCTCTTGTCATTCGTCAGCGTTCTTTTTCTCTCTCGATTAATGTTGTGCGATCTGTCAGGTTTCTGTGACTGCTATCTGGGGATGTCCAAGTGTATTTATCGATGTCCTTTTGTTGGAAAAATGCGCTCTCATTACTAATTATTCGCACAGAAAACTAATATATTAACTCACCTTCGTTTTCGGTTTCTCCCAGATCTTCACTTACCATTGCATTTTTCATAACCTCATTCTTCATGCAAATTTCACGTTCTTATCGCCAACAACTATTCTCATATCTAGTTCTGGCATTCCATCTGTAGCATTCTGTATTGGCAATAAAGGTAAACGTATACCAGATCATTTAAGGTGAAGCAGAAGTTAGAATAAATAGTTGATTCAAATTCAAATGAGGATTTCTAAATATGCGCGTACTTCTGGATAAGACATAAGTATTTTTGGAAAATATTGATGGCATGCAAAGAGACGACGGTGTAACTGGCATTTTTGTGAAGTAAATGGCAGGTAGAAACATTGTTAGGGTCAGTGATGTAGCCTTTGAAATTGCTTGAAGCCTTTGTAAATAAGCGATAGTGGGGTGAGAATATACAGTAAACAATGGTTGTTGACACGGAAACTACATTGGCTCAATAAATAAGATTAACTTTGATTGAATTACAGTTACAAAAGTAGGTGACAAACTGGTCCAAAGAAATAAATGCGAATAATGTTAAGTCTTTGGGATAAAATTAGAGATGTAAAGATGCAACCTCATGAAATTTTGTTGCAGATATGATTAAAAAGAAAAAAAATATTTTCTAGGCCCAACAGAGGCAAAGGGAAATTTACTCAACAAAAAAAAAAAACTATATGCTTATTTTGACGAACGGGATGCAGCCATTCATGAAAGTAGGTTTGAGAAACACAGGAGCTTACGAGGTCGCAACTGATCGTTGGAATGCTTTAAAAGCCTCGCTTGAGTTATTAGTATGCTGGCAAAAATAAAGTTATAGAACCTTAGCAAACTAAGTATGTACTTAATCAACGCAAGGCTGATTTCTTCGGAAGAAATGATACCCATTCTTGAATGTTACAGAGGCCTAACCAATTAATAGACTCCCGACTATTCTCGTACAAATACCTGCGCTTGACGGGGATCTGTACAGCAGAGTCGGTATCAACTTACACCTCTCTTGATAGCCGGACGGTCTATAAGGCGTTACTGAACATTGCTGGTTCTCCTGTTCGCCAGTTCAAGTCCGTGAGACGACGAACCACTTATCAATTATAATTCCCCTTTGGTGTGTGTGTATATATATATATTATTCCGAGGTAGAACGAATTGGGTATTAAACGACATTTGCAGCTTAATGCTTGTGTATAAATCACGGTGATGTAATAAAAATTCATTCATAAAAATAGCTACGCGTTTCAAACGCACCAATCGGCTATCATGGTGGAGGTGGTTGATGCCGACGCTAAGTACAAATCGCTGGCAAAAAAGTGATGAAATCACAACAGGGGCAGTAAAGCCCAGCCACAAGAGACAGATATGGATGTCAGGGGATACAAAGGAAGGGGTAGGGCATAGGGCTTTACTCCGCAACCTGCTGAATTATGATGAAAGCTAAAAGGAGAAGTAGGAGTCTTTTCTCAATCATTATAGAAAGCGAGTGCCATTATAATACGCACAGCACTAACCGTACCTGAAGAGATAGACCTGGAACGTCTTCAGGCAATACAACTTGAAGACATATAGCAAATGTATCCACTCGGAAGCGCTTGATCACATAAACGCAACACTTCTTTGTGGGTAACAATTTTATCTTCTTTTTTCTTCTTTGTCATCGATAATTATACGGGCAAACTCATTCCGATTGTTGCTGTTGCTGTTGAGGAGACTAATGTTCAACAAAAGCCTGGGCCGAGCCAGTGTTGGATGGTACCGGAATCAGGTGCTCTTGTATAGTTTTCACATCATCAGCAGTGGTTCATCCAAACCGAAGCCTATTCAATATGTGTATTATAATGGCACTCGCTTTCTATACTGATTGAGAAAAGAGTCCTACTTCTACTTTTCGCTTACATAATATTTAATCAGGTTGCGGAGTAAAGCCCTGCACCCTTCCGCTTCCCTTGTATACCCTGACCTCCTTATTACCCCATTTGTGATTTCATTGCTTTTTTACCAGTGATGTCAGTCGTTTTTGGAATGTGGCTTCCCTGTGATTCTGGTCAGCTCAACTCGTTTGCTGCATAATAATACATATATATATATATATATATATATATATATATATATATATATATATATATATATATATATATATATATATATATATATATATAATGTGTGTGTGTGAAAACATTCTAACTACTGAACCTCTTTATTTAGGTAAGTACAACGTGTGTGATCATTTTGAATTAAGATAATTGACAGTAAGTCAGCCAGCTTCTCCTGAGACCACTTGCTATTCACACACATTAAGAAATGACGCCTTTTCTAATGTTGAGAGCAGTCCGTACCTGAGCATCAGGAAATTTGAATTTTGTTGCCTAATTTGAATGGCATACTGTAACTTTAAATTTTCATTATTTCAAAAAACAAACCCCGAAAGGCACCCTTCCAGAATACGAGCTTTCAGAAAAAAATAAGTATTATAGCTATATGATATGTTAGGTCTCTACCCACCCACCCCCACCACATCCCCGGAACGGCTGAATGGATTTCGATGAAATATGGCACGATTAGAGACCTTAGTGGGAAATCTCTAAAGCCAGAGTTTTATCCTGATCGGTTGAATATTTCCACAGGTATAAAGGACCAAAGTCGGGGTTTTTGTGTACTCCGGTTGGCTGGGCTTGACTAACCGCCAACTACCGTGGCGGTTGATACCTGCGTTTGACGGGGATCTGTACAACTGAGTCGGTCTCAGTATACATCTCTTGATAGCCGGATGGTTTAAGGCATCACTGAATGTCGCTGGTTCTCATGCTCGACGGTTCAAGTCCGTGAAATGACGAACCACTTATCAGTTGTAATTCCCCGTCGGTGTACATATATATATATATATATATATATATATATATATATATATATATATATATATATATATATATATATAATTTGTTGTAGGTGTATACATTCATGTAGTATTACATTATGTTTAGTAATCTTTGAGTAAAGTAAATAGATATGAAAGGTCATTAACTTTTAGTAGACTTTATGGAGCATGTGGCTTTTTAATGTCCAGCAGATAATGCTGATCACTAATAAAATATCCGAACAGTTGTCTAAAGAAATCGGTGAGAACACACTCATAAATACGAGTGTTAACAAAGAATGTAACAGGTATGATCCGGCTGAATAAACGTATACTGCGCATTAACAAGTTGTTGTAATGTTAGTCAGCAGGCAGTGCGTTTGTAATTTGACCTGCCATGCATCAAATCAGTTACTTGAATTTAACTCAGATAAGGGATAAAAGACAAAATTTCGAAAGTATATAGTACTGGAAATAGAGGCAAAATTATATTCATTGTAATTGTAGTCCGTAGATTCCTTAAGACATAGTAATCATGAGAGTATGTGCCAAAGTTGTCTACCACAAGAGGTCTCTGACCAGAAATGACTACATCAGCAGAAAATGAGGTTGCTCTCCTGTCCAGACTTCGTCTTCAAAGTAATTTACAGTTCTTCACACATTTCTTTTCACTTTGCATTACAAAGAGTATTATATTATGTAGTCATTTCCTTTACAACACTATTTTCCACTTTCCAATTTGAAAGAATCATATAAACGATTGTGTGTAGCTGACAAGACCAGTGCCACTTCCTGAATTTCAGTATAAACACTGAAACAAGACGACCGTGTAACGAGGCTATAATATCGAGACTTAGAAGCCACAGTCCCTGACCAACACTTTTAGAAGAATCAGCATTACATCAGTTTCCTGTTGTCGTAACACTCCCTCCGCTTGGTAGGACTGATGAAGGGGTGACCGCCCTATAGTCCGAAGGCCCGATAGTCCGAAGGTCCGAGTCCGAAAGTCAGAAGGCCCGATAGTCCGACGGACTGTAATCAGCCCCCCACCCCTCCATAGCTAATACGGCAAAATTGTAAACAGTAAACACCCATAAAAATACCAACCTACGACTATCGGACCTTCGGACTATCGGGCCTTCGGACTAACGGACTGTAATCGATGAAGGATACGGAGTAGTATCTGAAAGTCTCTCCTTTTCGTTTTTAACTTTGTACGTAAATATTGTTAACACTACTGTGGCTTTTAATTCTCAATACAAGCATTATAAACACACACACACACACACACACACACACACACACACACACACACACACATATATATATATATATATATATATATATATATATATATATATATATATATATATATATATATATATATATAAATGAACACATGGGAACGTGCTTCATAGAAATAAATTTCTGACTCACAACGGGACCGAACCCCGGCCTTTCGAGTGAGAGTCCAGGGCATTACAGTAGCAATTCTGACGCAAAAGTCATAAAAGAAGTTGGAACCTACGTGTAAGTACTACGTACCTGAGCTTTTTCCCGGACAGGCGTTTAGCGCCCATCATACCAGCAAATTTTATCTAACATCTCGACCCATCAGCGCTCGAATTGCTAACATTTCATTCGAATTAGCCCTTCACGGTGAGATGTGATGGAAATGAACACAAGGGAACATGTTTCACAAAAATAAATTTCTGAATCACATCGGGATCGAACCCCGATCTTTCGAGTGAGAGTCCAGGGCATCGCATTGCGATTTTAATCTAATGAAATATATAATTTCAATTTAATGTGGCTTAAAGTGTAGCGTTATCATACACAAAGTCTAGATAGACTATCATTATGTTGCTAATTTCAAAGAGATTCAGAGGCCCGTTCGCCATTAACCATGGTGCGATAAACGTCAAGGCCCGTGTTTGCTCTCATACAAGCACTAGGTCTGCTCTCTCTCTCTCTCTCTCTCTCTCTCTCTCTCTCTCTCTCTCTCTCTCTCTCTCTCTCTCTCTCTCAACTAGTTTAATTTTATTGCTTTTCTTTTATTTTATAGAAAAGCTACTGGTAAAGTCCCCCAGAGTTTAATGTAATAGTTTTCATCTAGGTTGAGTTAATGATATTTAATACAAGTCAGGTATACATTCTAGTGTTTAATAACGTTTTACCACTTTAGATATACAGGTTTTTTGTATAATAATTTTATTTTACAGAAAACTATTTCGTTATATTTTTCACAAAAAAATATCCTCATTAATTTAAGAATTTTTCCGCGCCATTTAATATTAGAAATATCAACATGTCTGATGCCGTAAGCTATTTCGGTATTCGGAGAATCTGGATTTTTATGACTCGTATATTTAATGCCATCGGCGATTGCCGCTTACCCCTCAGGGGCAGATATGTTTAAATCTTCAAATTTGGTTCTTTCCACTGATTTTCGTTGTTTTGGATTTAATTTCATAGAAGCTGCAAAATCCTTAATCAAAAGTGGTCAGTTGAGGTGCAACGATATTTTGTCTTTAGCAGAAATATACATTTTTTTTTATTTTTGTTGTTATTGCTTTTCTGCATTATCCTTCATTTATGTTTCACAGATACGTTCTTGTGGAACGTTTTCAGAAATCTATTTGATTTTGTAACAAGAATAAAAAAGAAATGAATATATATTCCTGTACTTAAACATTATTACACAGACATTTCAGTACAACTAAATCTCGAATTATATTCCTGTACTTAAACATTATCACACAGACATTTCAGTACAACTAAATCTCAGTAGTGGACGGGAAATCATGGACATTTTTCTTTCTCCCAGAATTTTCGCCAATAATAAACGTTGCAAATTTACAGTCGATTATATATCATTTCAACTCGCATGTCTTACCCAACAAATGATCCAGCCAAGCGCTGGAAATCAAAGAAACAAAATTAAATTTTAGGAAACGTTTGAAGTAACAACGCTATATATATATATATATATATATATATATATATATATATATATATATATATATATATATATATATATATATATATATATATATATATATATGTATGTATGTATATAATATATATATATAGATATGTATACATATGTGAATATATATATATAATATATAATATATATAGATATATATATTATATATATATATATATATATATATATATATATATATATATATATATATATATATATATATATATATATATAGCAAAACCAGGCATTTCAGGCAGATAACGAAATGAATTTAGGGACATTTGATCTCCCAGGGACTTGTACTAAACACGGCGAAATACATTTTACCCCCCCCCCCCAGGGGCTAGTACTAAACACGGCGAAACAGTGTAGGTGAGTCACTATTTCGGTGTGTTTAGGACTAGCCCCTGGAGGAGATCAAATGCCCCTAAGTTCATTTCGTTATATGCCTAAAATTTCAGGCAGTTCGCGAAATGCCTGGTTTCGCTACCTGCCTGTAACATGTTTGTGTATATATGTATATATATATATATATATATATATATATATATATATATATATATATATATATATATATATAGATAGATATATAGATAGAGAGATAGATAGATAGATATAACAGTAGAATAACCAGAAAATATCACTGTCTCAATTTCCTGCAGCCTTTAACCCATGGTCGTGCAAATAACAGGGTTACAACTGTAGAAAAATTCCGTAGTAACAAACAACCCGAACTTCGAAGCGAGTAACAGTTTCACGAGGATTTTTCTGCCCCAGACCGATATTGCCTTGAAGCGGAAATGGTGCTCATGACTGTTGTATGTGGCTG
Source organism: Macrobrachium rosenbergii (assembly GCA_039081455.1). Classification (NCBI taxonomy): domain Eukaryota; kingdom Metazoa; phylum Arthropoda; class Malacostraca; order Decapoda; family Palaemonidae; genus Macrobrachium; species Macrobrachium rosenbergii. The sequence goes on along the minus strand of JANJGK010000053.1, from coordinate 11,529,577 downwards.
GAAGTTATTTTAGGAAACAGTAAGCAAGTTTCGTGTTTACATTGCTGTAGGTAGTTTATACATATAAACATATATATATATATATATATATATATATATATATATATATATATATATATATATATATATATATATTTATATATATATATATATATATATATATATATATATATGAATATATATATATATATGCACATATGAATGAATTTCTATCACTTCACTGTGATTGATACACAAGAATTAAGCAACAAATGTCGTTTAATATCCAATTCGCTGGATGTTTTTAAGGCGCGTCACTGAACGTAGTTGGTTCAGATGTTCAGCGGTTCAAGTCCACGAGTTGACGAACCACTTATCAGTTATAATTCCCCCTTCGGTATATATATATATATATATATATATATATATATATATATATATATATATATATATATATATATATATATATGTGTGTGTGTGTGTGTGTGTATATGTGTGTGTGTGCGTGTGTGTGTGTATGTAGAATCTACTGTTCGCATTTTACCAGATACGTATGTAATCTAATAACCACAGCGCACTTTTGGATACGTTTATCACTTCAAGGCTATAGATTCAAGTGAAGCCCGTAGCAAGATTCGACACCCACAACCAGAGTATCGGGGTTCGATTCCCACTACGGATATCAGAATTACCTCATATTCCTGTGTTTGGATCTAAGTGCTTTGTAGTGATAAGCGCATCCTAGAAATGTGTGAAGACTTTGAGAAGTCAAGAGGTCATTGCTCTTATTACAGTTTATTATATATATATATATATATATATATATATATATATATATATATATATATATATAGAGAGAGAGAGAGAGAGAGAGAGAGAGAGAGAGAGAGAGAGAGAGAGAGAGAGAGAGAGAGAGAGAGAGAGAGAGAGATTAGTAAATAAACTAGAAGGTAATCGTAAAACTATGAACTTTGACTCACAGTCTGAGGGATACATTAGTTTCTCAGGAGACTTTTGATAGAATTATTCGTTTTAAAGAAAATCCTTAGAATAACTTCATGGTATCCAACAATATTCTGAACAACAGAAGAACTTACACATTTTCATGAATACCGAGCTACTTCAATCTTGCTCTTTCTACGAAAGCCTGAAAAAAACTATAACAGTCTTACCAGATTAATCGTTGGTCACCTCATAACTGTCTTACGAAGCATTGTGAAAGCATACGACTTATCCGGATTACAGAAAAAACTCCTGAAAGCCAGGAGCCTTCCGAAACAGGTTTACAAAAATATTTCATATCAGCGACGATGTTAACTTGCTGTTTCAAGTCTCGTATTCACAAAATTACTTCAGTGCAGTGATGTTACTGAGCAGTTAAATGTTTTCACCAGTACTTTAGGAACAGTAATGACCGTACTCTGCTGGCAATCATATTTTTCAGCAAGTTCTTGAAAAAGAGATGTTGCTTTCCTAGTGGCCAAATGTTCCTGAAAGCACTTCGAGGTAGAGGTGGCATCAGGCTCCTGGTAGTCCAATGATCTAGAAATTACTTTCAGGCAATATTGATGGACGTTGATTCAGATAGAATGTTCCACGGAACACTTTGAAGCAGCCTCAATAGTGGGTTCATGCAGTCAGAATATATCCAAGAAACGACTAAAGCGCTCTGCTGGCAGTCAGTAGTTTCCCAAAGTTCTTTCGGATGGAAATAAGGTGGTTGGCCTTTCACAGCTGAATACCCAGCGCTTTACCCATTTACTTGACTCCTGATATATATGTGTGTGTGTTTGTGTGTATATATATATATATATATATATATATATATATATATATATATATATATATATATATATATATATATATATATATATATATATATATATATATATATATATTGTATTTTTTTTAGCAAGTTTTTCTCCTATTTGGGATTGATTAGAGCCATTTGGTCTGCTGAATGAGAGAAGGGTGCTTGTCTAAGTTTACAGTTTTGAAATGGGGTATTAATTGCAGTAGAACAGAAAAAAGTTGGCCCAACATGCTTGGTGTGTTTAGACCGACTACGAAATGACATAATTAAAAAGCATGTTCATTGTTGGATTTGAGGTGGCGGGACGGACGAGTAGACATCCTATTCTCATTCAACAGTGATGAAAAAATTAACAAATAAAAAAGTAACTGTTGGGGTAAACAAATGAATACGTAAGAAAATGAATGAGAAATCACCAAATAGATAAATAAGTGAATATAAAACCTTATTCCTTAGAATCATAAAAAGTTTCTGTTATTGACACTCATGTTAAAGGGCACTGATAAAAACTTGTTGCTCATGTTGTCATGAAGAATGGAGTGCAACAAAAAAGTAGCCTTCATCTCTACCTCCGACTTAAAAATGACTTAAGATGGTCATGTTACATTTTCTGATAAAGACGATTTAAAACAAGTAAAAACTGCGCCGAAGTTTCGTCGGCGCAGTCGAGTTTTCTGTACAGCCGCTACAGCGTATATCAAGGACAGCGAAAATGGATCTATCTTTAGGTGGTCTCTGTATAATGCTGTATGAACCGCTGCCCATGAAACTTTAACCACGCCCCAGTGATGGCCTATCCAATATCGTTGCCAGAAGCACGATTATGACTAACTTTAACCTTAAATAAAATAAAAACTACTAAGGCTAGGGGATTGTAATTTGATATGTTTGATGATTGGAGGGTGGATGATCAACATACCAATTTGCAGTCCTCTTGCCTCAATAGTTTTTTAAGATCTGAGGGCGGACAGAAAGAGTGTGGACAGAATAAAGTGCGGACGGACAGCCAAAGCCGGCACAATAGTTTTCTTTTACAGAAAACTAAAAATCTGTAGCAGCAGCTTGCGCTACAAAGAAAGTTCTTCTGGCTCCTCATTTATATTTTCTGTTACCCTGGTTCCTTACAAAAGTCTCTTTAAGAAACTTACTCTTAGCTGATAGACTACCTTGGACTTTTGAGTAGACATTTTCTTTAATTTTGGCTGATTAGGTATATAAATAATTACTCAACAAAACTGTATATCTTATTGGCTGTGTAATTAAAGGTGTCTTTTTTTTTAGAAAAAATCGTATCTTTTAACATCGGTAAATACATTCAAACAGCTTAATTGCTCTCAGATAAATATATTACATAATTAGTGGACGCTAAAATAAACGTTATTCGTATGGGGGTTTTTAATCTCTTTTTTTATAGTTCGTTCATAAAAGTATGTGCAAATGTAAAAAAATAAAGAATAAACTGAGAATAAGTCTTGTATGACACTCAGTCATGTGACTGCCGAAAAGATATGCAAAATAACAGTTTGTGGACCTATCATATTTCTCTCACTTCTTGGACGACCATGCAGGAAAATAACTGTTCAGAAGTTATTGCAGTTGCAATCTGTTCACTTTTTAATAAGTCTTTTGAACTATTCTTTCAATACTTCCATCTATATATGTATCCAACTGTTTGGCCAAACATTTATTGTGCTCGTCAAAATACTTCGGCTTTTTAGAGTTAAAAAATGTTAAATAATTTTCAGATGTTCACTAAGAATGACACGTTAATTGTGGCTCTATAAAATTAAAGGAATTGCTCATTGAGAAAGAAGTGTTTGCAGGTGGATTGGTGGCATGTCCGGAATGGACGTCATTGCAATGAGCAACGAGAGCTCACTTGATGTTGTGCGAAGCGCTTTTGAGGATGAAGTCGGTTGGTCCAGGTTCCCTGAGGAGGCCACACGGTGTTTTAGGTGAAGTACAAGATTATGTTTCGCGCAAAAACTTTAGTTTGCCACTAAGTGGCAGCATATGATATAAAAAAAAAAAATACCGCATGAATCAAAAGATAAGGGATAGGAATACTTCACCGGTAATGAGCTTTCCCTTGTAGTTTCATCAGAACAACTCAACCATAATAGAGAAATACTATAGGCATACTTACAAAAGATGCTGTCAGTGTTGCTTGTACATGATCACACCGACAATGGTCGGTTTTTCTTTATATATTATCTTGGACCTCCCCGTCATCCATTCACCCATTAAACGAATGGCAGCAATAGTCGAATCTTCACCAAAAAATTTATGACAAGAAGCCTTTAAGCCAGATACCAACGCACCAAACCACTTAACAGACAATTGGCAGAGATAGGAAGACACTTGCCTTTAGGCCTGATTTCATTTTATTCTAGTCCCTGTAGCTTTAATCTTCAAACCAAGAAAAGAAAATAATCGTTATTTGTATCTTCAACTTATACTATGCGCGAGTCTTGGAACATATGAAAGGAAATATATATTGAATATTAATTTAGTATTTCATTTTATGTGATCAGAATTGCATTTGGTTCTTGCAGCTTGTCTTTCTATCTTAATGGTTTGTTTTATGTTAATGAATTGGCCTCTTTCCATTTATTAGTTTAACATACAGCGAACATTTTCACCCCCCCCCTCTCTCTCTCTCTCTCTCTCTCTCTCTCTCTCTCTCTCTCTCTCTCTCTCTCTCTCTCTCTACTACATAACTTTCACCAGTTGATGAAAGAATCGCTTTTGATACCTCCACAGGAGGCAATTAAGCATCATTTTTCATTACACATGGGGAAAAATAAATGGATTTTTGCCCCTTTACTGAAAAAGAAATTTAAATGATTTTCCGGGTTACATCAAAGGCTCTAAAGGAGGGAGGGATGTTTTAGGGACAGAAGGGGAGTGTGCGGCGGTGGGAGGGAGTGGGGAGGGCGGTGGGATCACAGAATAAAAGGCTGGAGGAACATCCTGAACAAGTAGATTAAAGTGAGTTATTTTTCCCTTCACCCCATCCCGTCCTTCCTCTATTTTCTTTTGACATTTTTCTTCCCATTACAGAAAGCTTTTTCAACAGCCAACTAAATAAATGTTTCACAAAAAGCTGTATCTTATGCATTCATGTGAATGTTTCTCAATTTCGTTTTATTCATTGATTATTTATATGAATTGCCTAGTGACTTTTATCATTTATATATATGTATGTATGTATGTATGTATGTATGTATGTATGTATGTATGTATGTATGTATGTGTGTGTATGTATGTATATATATATATATATATATATATATATATATATATATATACACATATATGTATATATATATATATACATATATTCATTATATTTAGTGAATGGTTGTATACCCCTTGCTTAAGGTAAATGGCAACGAGGCTCTTTAGATGAAAACATTGTCATCCACGAAATAGGTCGTACGAAGTGCCATGAAAATTACAGTATTCCCACTGTCCTGCTTCTGATAAATCGAAAATGTCGGAAAAATTAGTGTAGTGTATCATAGGAATTTGAATGTGTGCGGACGTGGTGCTGAAAAGAAATGCATGATAGATGGCCTGTTAAGGAAAGAATGCCGAGTGTTTTGTCACTTCGGTGGACAAAGGCCAGTTTGTGCAAGAACTGGAAGGACAAACACTGAATGTGTCCAGAATTACTGAAGGGTATAGAGTTAGGGATGTGTAAAAACTGTTGCGTCAAGGAGGCTTTGAGGACGGATGTGAGTTGAGAAATTACAAATGTGCTGCAGGGCCTGATGAACAAAACGTCAAACAAATGCTTTTGCTTGGATTTTCAAGCATTTGCTTCACTTTCAATGGTTGAAACAAAGCAAATGCTTTTGCCAATAACAAATGCTTCGAGCTGATAATTGAGTTCAATCAATTATTTAGAAATTATCAGCAAATGCTACATTTCCAATGAATAAAACGTAACAATTGCTTGAGCTTCGGAGCAATTGCTTAAGAAAGTTTAAGGTAGTTCACGAGGTGCTTGAAACTCCAGTGAATTGCGCATGATAGCAGATTTTCTTCAAATTCATAAAAGCAAAACATGAAAATTGCCATGGTGTTTATATATAATATATATATATATATATATATATATATATATATATATATATATATATATATATATATATATATATATATATATATATATATATATATATAGTCATGAGTGTCGGGCCTTATGCCTGATAGGAAACTGAACATTTCATTTTTTAAATAACTAAATAACTTTGAGGAGTCAAAGGGTACTTTTAAGGGCTCAGAGTCCAAGCCTATCATCTCCCCTTTCTAATATCTGCCCTGAGAGAACACCTGGGTGATTAACTGGGCTGCACCCTTTCCAAATTCTTGTATTGTCCTTCTGCTGGCGGGTTCCACCCTTTTGTATTCCAGTTCGTATGAGGGAGAAAGTCGCTGGAGGGCATCCGTCAGTGAGGGAGACATGTGTTGGCTGTCCAAAACAAGTCAGAGGCGAGGGAAAGACCGTTCAGGCCAGACCGCCTTCCCAGGGCCTTAACCAAGGCTTCTTCAGGGCAGACCACCTCTCGTCAGTGACGGCTCACCAAGACCCCACTGATTTAGCCTGCCCAAATCTGCTGAGGGAAGGAAGAGCCCACTCATGCTTTTGCTAAAAGCATACCCAAATTGTATCAGGTACATCTGGAACAGAGAGGAATCTGCCCTTAATCTTTACCTTTTCTCTCAACCTTATCACCTCTCACTGCTCCTTCCCTTGCTAACCTACATGCACAGTGTACAATCCTTGTAAAGTACTTTCTTGAATTAAGTGAATTAATGAAGTAATAATTCCCCCTTGGCAGTAATAGAAGTGAATTCACTACCTCCTCGAATCTTGTTCCTTATTTATGCCCATAAGATAGGTATATTGAGGAGAAGTTATACTCATCAAACATCTCTCTGCCTTTCAGGAGTCGATGTCCAATGTTAATTGATTAGTGCAAGTTTCCTGACACAAGTTAAAGAAAACAGCTGAAGGTTAATAAAAGCTACTGGTATTTCTCTTGGAGGTTATTAGTTAACAGGAGTTTTAAGAGAAGATTTTCCTTGCAGTGGCAATGCTTTAAAAGGCTTTTAAAATACCAGTGATATGAAACAGCACTCGATTTAATTAAATACAAGTCTTGTGGCAATGTGACAGTTGACGGGCAGACCACAAACTCGCAGGCAAACTTGACAATTCATACAGCCAAGGTCGCGAGGTAAAATCAGCCGATGGCTGGCAGATGGGAGTCCTGTCAGTACAACTGCACTGGTAGACAAAGGAGCTGGTGTGAACGTACAGCCTCCTCTCTACTTCCGAGAGGCAGAATGAAATACATGAATATTTTCTGGGTGAATGATGCACCAACAAATTTAGAAGTTAATTACACGTTGTAAAAGCCATACAATAACTCTAAGAGACTAAGAACTTTCGAAAATAAGGTATTTGAAAGCTCCATGCTAAAATGGCACGGTGGAGGTTGGAAGGTAGGTTTCGGGCCAAGATTGAGCTTAGAGTTACCAACGCACTGGTCGCCAGCTCGGTAAATTGCCATTTCTTAACACCTTTCGACTTTAACAATCCCTATAGCTTAAATGTGCTCTGAGCTTCCGCAAAGACCTAGCTAGTCTACATAACTATGCAAACTTTGCCAAATATGTGAGGCAAAGGGCCCTAAACAGGAAGTAGCTAACGTGCAACCCTGACTATGCACAGACGGCCATCGATGGATGTGTTGTCCTAACATGTGTGACAAAATTGTCACGACTTCACCTGCAAAAACTCATTTACCACGAGTGGGGATTAATTCCTGATGGGAAATTTACGAGTTCCTAGTTCTAGAATTACACGTAAACACACTATTTGCGAAAGAAATAAATTTCACTGCTAGTTCGCGTCCTGATCCAAGTTGCCATGAGAATATTGAATTTTAAAGGCTCTTTTCAAAAATCACCAATACAAAATTATGTTCCAGGTGCCCTGAATTATATTCGCTACACCGGGATTTTTACTAAAAGGCTAATTAAAAAGTTAACAGAAATTAAGTAGTTTATTGTATCTGCGAAATGTCCTAAGTTATTCAGGTGCTGATGCAGCCGCTAATGCACAAAGTTGATCGTCATGAAGCAAGGGGGAACCACACTAACTCAGCCACTTCCAAAAACCTTCAAATATTACCAAATGCCCAATTAAACGTTACATAAATATCGTATGTATACATTTAAATTTAACTATATCAATATGTGCAATATGTATAACACTTGGCAAGTTGCAGACCTTGGAAAATTTAAATATATATATATATATATATTAACAGTCAAAACTGAAGTCCTCGTACATACTTTATGATAATATCCCTGAAAGGGGACGAAAACCTCATATTACAAATATGCAAGGTATGAAAAACAGGTATAAAATTTAAATCATAATACTGAAAAGTAAGAGTGATGGTAATTGGAAGCCATTTAATATGGGATAACATTATCCCTACAAATGATTTTGAATTGACATAAAACTCCCCCTGAGTTTCACAGACCCACCGATATCATCCTGGGACAAAGGTGCAAGTGTAAAGAGAGACTGTGACGAAGGACAGTTTCTTCCTGGGTGGGGTTAAACAGAGATTACATGCTGAAGGGACTTGTCGTCACTTCAAAGGGCTTGTTGTGATTCCTTGTAGTAGAAATTGGAGCTCAGAGTATCCGAGTTACTAGTCCCTTTGCAGCCTAAAACTTCTTAGTAACTAACTTACGTTACCACCAACCTCAGGAAGAAAGCAAAAGCATTAGTGGCTGGTTCGGTCAAAAACCAGAACAGCCGCTGGAAACAGGAGCTGTTAACAACCAAGGGGGTAGTTAAGTATGTTAAACTAAGCTGACTGTCTTCCAGTGACCATGCTAATTAAACAAAATCAATAAAATAACAAAATACAAATTCCATGTGGAATTTCGGTACACCAGGCAAGGTTAACCCAATGTTACATCTGCTAGCCCTGTGAGTGTTAATTTATGGGAAATTTAGATGACCTTGCTAATGGGGCAGCAGAATCATAAACAAGACAAGGAGAGAGGGGAGTGTAGGTCGCCAGAGTGACAGACCGAGTGAATAATACAATTTACAGAGTAAAATTAACAGCAAAGGAATACATGGCAGCAGTCAATTAAATATAATGATTGCAAAAATGGAGCTAGAATAAATTCAATTATGGAACACTCTGATATGGGGGGGGGGGCAGAATCTAACCCACAAGTAAAAGCAATAAATGAGGAATGGCAACGGAAATCGTCGCCATTAACTTCATGCACACTTGGGTCAGGACGAAATTTCATTAACCAAATAACACTGAAAAGCAGAAAGGTATCTGATAAGTATAAATTTATCCCAATGTGTCTATCTCATGGACACAGATAAAGAGCAAGATTGGAGGAGGTACTTGATTTACTTCTATTACTGCCAAGAGGAAATAATTACTTCATTAATTAACTGAACTCAAGGAAACACCTGGCAAAGATTTTACATGGTACTTGTAAATTAGCAGTGTAACGCATAATTAAAGATGAAAAACAGGCCAAGAGAAAGAGATAAACAATAAGGGTGGATTCAATTTCCAGACGTGCCTGAGGGAAAATGTGTATGCTCTCGTAAAAGCATGAATGTGGGCTCCTTCATCCTGTAGCAGAATTGGGCCGGCGAAATCAGTAGGTGCTTGTTGTCGCCATCACAGGTGAGGTAGGGTCTGCCCAGGATAGGCCCCTGGAAGAGCTTCGAAAAGATAGGTCTTGTCTCGACTGTCTCTGTGCTGCTACTGGCTAACCTCTGCTGGGTCGTAAAATCTTCTCCCACAAACGGGTTGTTGCCCTTCAGTGATCTCCCTCATCGTACAATTCTGGAAAACAAAAGGCATCTGCAAGAACAGGGGACAGAAAAAAGGAGTGTCGAAGGGTGCAGCTCAGACGATACATGCAGGTGTTTCCTCTAAGGGATACCACAAAGGGACAAAATTTGGGCCTAGACTCAAGGTCCTCAAACTACCACCAAACTACAAATTGATTTGGTTCTTTACTTTCTAAGTGTTTCAGTTTCTTATCAGGCATATGGCCCGATATTGACGACAATATATATATATATATATATATATATATATATATATATATATATATATATATATATATATATATATATATATATATATATATATATATATTGCAGAATGAAACGTTTGTGCGTGAACAAGAGGAAAACGAAAAAAAAAATCGGTAGAAATAATAGTTTAAATAAATGCCCGAAACGGGGATTTCCAATGCTTACTCAAAGGAGGTAGTTAACCCCTAGACTCAGATAACACAGCAGCCACAAATAGCAGCCTGGGTATTTCAGTAATTAAAAGAAAGACGATATACATACCCTGCATAAAAATTCAGGTATCAGTTTCACAGCAGTAATGCAAGGGCTAAGTCCGTTTTATTTTATAGTAATATTCATTTGTACTTGGTTGCGAATCATACACCAGTGTAGCAAAGCTTCACACATAATAAACCTACTCTTTAGCAAGAGGTATGTAGGAGGTATTTTTTTCCGGTAGGTTTAGTTTTAAGTAATTTTTTTTCTATTTTTTTAAACTTAAATTTATTTTTTAAATTTCTGTAATGAAATATATGTAATAAATTTACTTTTTAAATTTGTGTAATAAATTTACCTTTTTTAATTTGTCATAATTTTCTTTTTTAATTTTTGTAATAAATTTACCTAAATTTACCTTTTTAATTTGTCATAAATTTACTTTTTTTATTTTTGTAATAAATTTACTTGTTTGTCATACATTTATTTTATTAATTTTTGTAATAAATTGACTTTTTTCAATTTGTATATTTATACTGCTCTTGAACAACTTCACCTTGTCCTCCACCCCTTTAGGGCCGACCCCCCCCCTAGGTGGGTGGGGGAACCCCCATGTTCTGCATAGTAGGTCGTATGACCTACTTGCGGGTTCTTGGGCGGTTTTGAACAAGCCAACTAATCAAACTTTCTTTGAGGTGGTAAGTGTAGACTTAACCCATTGCTTAGTTTTCTTGTAAGTTCAGATGGGTATTAGGTGTTTAAATGTGCTCAGCTACCTCCCATTTAGTTCAGTTTGCAGAAGCTCCCTAAGGTTTGAGGAAATTAAGAATGTTTATGCCATCAAACGGCAATATTCAGCATTAAAACAAATTAAATTTATGTACAGGTCTGGCATCTGGGTATGTTTTACTTTGGGATTTTAGCTTCCTGAAAATGAATTGAGTTTGTGGTTAGGTTAGGACAATATTCATAAAGGTTTTGGCCAAATTTAAATTTTTAAGCGTCAAGTTGGCATTAGACTTACTGGAATTTTCAGAGGATTCGAACTTGGTATTTCATTTCTCGCAACGGAAAATTTATGGTTATGGGGTTATAGGAAGCTCTCTAAATGTACGGGTCATTTACGATAATAAGGCTTACTTACCCAGTAGCTAATCTCTTTGAAATCATCAATACTATGCAAAATTTTCCACAGACAGATTATGTTCAGAGTAATGTTTGGATTTCTGCTGTTAGCAGATGGAATTAGTTTTATGAAGTTTGTCAGCAGCTCATAGCTAGCAATTTTGTTAGTTGAAAGTATGGGAATTTTAAGTCATGGATTTTTTGCTAAAATAATTGGAATATCTGTTTACTTTGAGTGAGATGTAGTCAAGTTAAGTTTGTCATGTATGCTGGTTAGTTTTGATACTATTAGGTTACTCATAGCATAAGCAGTGTATTTATGGTGGTATCTGCTCACATTGAGTTCGTATGTTACTCTGTGAACACAGGCAATGAGTTTGTTACTCAATGAACACAAACCATTAAGAGAAGGCCCCTTGGAGGTGGAAGAACAGCTGCGACCTTGACTGTGGTTCGTTGGCTATTACTTCTCTCCACGATTTTTCCCAGCTTGGAACAGGGATGTTTTTCTCAGGCTATGACCTCTGGCTATCTCACCTCGTACTAGTCTAGAGAAGACAAAGTAAGGTACCGGCAGAAGGGATGAAATAGGAACATTTGAAAGGGAAGAAAATAATTACAGTCCTGGACAACAACACTATTACACCCATCCACAGGAAGCTATTGCAGATAATTTCAAATCGATAGGTAGTTACAAAAACACTATAGGAATAAAATTGTTAGAGGGGGAAGAGGTAAGAGGGGGGGGGGTTATACATGGCAGCGTGTCTAGACTGTGAAGAGCGTTACTTCAGAGAAAGTAGCAAATCCTGCAAAGAATGAGGCAAACAACACTTACGAAACATAAGACTCTATAATCAGACATCGTCAGTCGATAAGCATTGTTGGGAAAAGGACCACAAAATAGACTGGGAAAATATGAATTTTTTGCACAGGAACACAAACAAAATGGCCAGACTGATTGTAGAGAATGCCTTCATAACATATGCAAACAATGTAATGGCAGGCAACACTGGAAACGGATTTGAAGACAGCCTGTCAAGAAAAATCATGTACTCTACAATAGAAGAGAAACACAAACACACAAGAAACCACTTGGAAAATCTGCACCAGGAAAGAACCGCGGGCAGAGGAAGGCCAAGGTCACGAAGGTGGGGTCACACAGAGGACGGAGGATACATATAAATACAGCTGGACTATGTGCCCAGTCATCCGACGGATACTTGACAATGAGGACTGTTAGTCCTGGAAAGTTTGTAATTTTTATTGAATAAATATCTCTGTTAGATACCATCCAGTTTCAGTGAGGTCCTGTTAGTAATTGTATTAATGCACAGATAATTGTGTAAGTGAGGAAGTTATATATATATATATATATATATATATATATATATATATATATATATATATATATATATATATATATATATATATATATATATATATATATATATTAAGGTGTGTGTGTGTGCGTATAAATATATTTATGTATTAATATAATTATATACATTATTATAAATACGCACACACACTGACACATACATATATGTATATGTATATATATATATATATATATATATATATATATATATATATATATATATATATATATATATATATATATATATATATATATATATATATATATATATATATATATATCCTGGTTGCCGGCGTGCAAGTAGAGTAAAAACATGACGCGGGTGTCACAGAATATTTTCTCCTAAAGTGAAGTCCCATCCACTCAAGACATGGCACTCTCATGCCGTCCATCTTGAAGGGAAAGAAAAAGAGAAAAGTAATTAGGTGAACTTCTTACCCGGGATCTTAAGAGTCTCTCGGCGAGCTTCATAAATGCGGAAATACGAAGTAGGCAGATACTGCTGGCTAGCTCGTTTTAATTTCTCCTCTTCTTTATCTCTTTGTTTTTTGTGCAATTTTAGATTAGTGTCAACAGTCTACTTCATTTGTTTCTGTTTATTTTGACTCATTGACTCCTGATTTTTTCCCAAACTTGATTAAACTGAACATTAGCTTTTTACCTCTTATTTTTCATATAATATCTTCTTATCACTTAATTGTTACTCATACCTTTATCTGTTTACACACACACACACACACACACACACACACACACACATATATATATATATATATATATATATATATATATATATATATATATATATATATATATATATATATATATATATATATATACTGTATATATGTGTGTGTGTGTATCACACATTACCTGTGTGATAAACGAATCACGTGCTAATTGCCTCTATATTGGAACGTATATTATATATATATATATATATATATATATATATATATATATATATATATATATATATATATATAATATATATATATATATATATATATATATATATATATATATATATATATATATATATATATATATATATATATAATATACGTTCCAATATAGAGGCAAGCACAGACATAAAAAGTCTACAATGAAAATTTAACACATTTAGAAAAACGAAGATTAACAAATTTCATAGTCCATGGTGTTTCTCTAGTTCCAGATCACTCCAAACTTTTTCAACCCCTATGCATGCGGTACAGTTTATCTGGTCCCAGATTCCTTAGACCTTCTCGGGCGATAGTTCACCCTATCACAAGAACATCTTTCGGTGTCCAACATGTTCACTTTGAGAAATTTCACATCTCCTTTGAATTCAGCCTCGTAAACTACGGCAATTCCAGCATTCTTGGATTTGCTTGAGGTGACTGTGTTTATCACATTGATGGATGTTAGGTTGGGGTTATTGAAAATTTTAGCAATGTGCCCTCGCAGTTGTGGTCTCCCTCTGTTCGCGATGAAGCAGCTTTTCTATATCCATTCAGGATATCCATGCCGTTCCATTTTTTATTTTGTTTTTCAAGTATTTCCAGTAGTTTTTCCTATCTCAGGCTGATGTCTTCAAAGGATAAACAAAATTGATAATATGTTGCTCCTGTATTCATTCCGAAGCCGAAAGCTGTAATCCTAAAGCAGCACCTGTCGGCTTAGGACTGAATGAATATAGCAGCATTGTAGCAGCTTTTTTTATCCCTCTGAGAACTCACCCTTGAAAACTGGAAGAAGTACTGGAGAATAGGGGAGAGATTGCCGGAGGGGTCATGCAAGTTATATACATGCATATACTGTATATGTATATGTATATATATATATATATATATATATATATATATATATATATATATATATATATATATATGTGTGTGTGTGTGTGTGTGTGTGTGTGTGTGTGAATGAATTTTTGTCACATCGCAGTGACATTTTCTATAAATAAACGTTAAGCTACAAATGTCATTCAATATCCAATTCGCTTCACCTCGGAAATAATACCGAAGGGAAATTATAATTGATAAATGATGGTCACTTGATGGACTCGAACCACCGACGGTAATTATCAATGACTTCAGTGACGGATGCTCTACCACTAGACTGTCAAGAGAGTTCAAGTCCATCAGGAACAATGAGGGAGATAGTATGGTAAAAGGAAGGATAGAGAATGAAGAGATACACGACGTTTCTTGTTAATCACTTTTCGTTTTCTATTAATGGTACTTTAAACTTGAACATTATGGGGTCATGTAAGCTACACATATATATATATATATATATATATATATATATATATATATATATATATATATATATATATATATATATATATATATATATATATATACATATACATACATATATATATATATATATATATATATATATATATATATATATATATATATGTATATATATATATATATATATATATATATATATATATATATATATATATATATATATCAAGAAGAGATTGAGGGAAAAGTGAAGGCAAGCAATAAAAACAGATCTGAGTTCATCATCAATTTTAGGAGAGTGAGGATTGGGTTTCAAGGGAGGTAAATGCATAGTGAAAGATCGGTGACAGATACTTCTAAGAATATAAGAATAAAAAAGCAAATGGAGGGAAGAGAGGCTCAGTTAAATGACACAAGAGTTGAACTGGTAAATGTAAGTTTGAGGATGCTGGTAAAAAAACTGTTGGGGATGTACGAAGGGAAATCAAGAAGTTGAAGAATGGAGACATCCAGTTGGAATACCAAGTGAGACGCTGTGGCATGGTGGTGATTGTGTGATGGGCGTTTCTAACTACTGTTTGTAAGGCATGTCAGGATGAGGTAACTGTTCCCAAGGAATGGGCTAGGGGAAATATTTGTTCTATAGTATTAAGGTGACAGAGGCGACAATAAGAATGGGGAAAATATTACCTAACATACCAAGGAAGTACTTGATAGGATTTTCATTTATAAAGACAGATGATAGAAAGGTGGATTGGGGAAGATGAATGTTGGTTGCATGAGAAAGAGGAAGTGCAGAGCAAGTGTTTGTTAAGAAAATTTATATGAGAAATTTTAGATTAAAAGGGGGGAAGAGCTAATGAAAGAATCGTAGGATCAAGAACTTATGACATAGAAGGCAGTTTGCTGAAATCAACTGAGAGTTTTTTTACAGAAGAAAGGAGACTTTTAGAAAATGCATGCAACAGAGTGACTGTTGTACTGTAAAACTGGGTCTGAAACAACTTAGATGTTTAGTATCTTTGCAAATGGGAGGAGCGACAGATCAGAGAAAGGTTGTGGAGCAAGAAAAATAGCTGTGAATGGAGTGGAATGTATGATGTTTGTAGGGCATACCTTATTGACTGAAGAGAAACTTGAGAAATTATTGGAAGAATTTGAAAGTGTTTTCAGGACAAGAAAATTGGAGGTAGATGTGAGGTGGAGTAAGGTTATGACGATGAATGAAAAAAAAAGAGGCTGCAATAATCAATGTTAATAATAATAATTGAATGCACTGCTGCCGAGGCATCAGTGAAGTAGTATGAAGCAGCTTATGTAGGGGAAGTTTTCTGCAGGAGTCATCTCAATTTGGCAATTACAGTACGAATGTTTGCAGCGACCGATTGTTGTGTTGCTTTATATACAATCATGAAACTACAAATGTTGTTTAGTATCCAATTCACGCTACTTCGGGAATATTCGAGATGGGGAATTATCACCGAAGGGGAATTATAAGTGATAAATGGATCGGTACTGCCGGGTCTCGATCCCTCACCACAGTTACCTTCCAACGACTCCAGTCGATGGTCTGCCCACTAAGCTATCAAGAGAGGTATAAGTTAATGCTGAATCTGCTGTACTTGCTTACCCGTCGAGAGTGGGGAAATTATACTTAGCTTCGGTATTAACCCACCTCCACTATGATAGCTCATTGGTACATTTGGAACACGCAGATCTTATTATGAAATTTTTATCACACCGTGATTTATATACAGTCATGAAGCTACAACTGTTCTTTAATATCCAATTCACGCTACTTCAGGAATATCCCCGATGGGGAATTATCATCGAAGGGGAATTATAAGTGATAAATGGGTTGATACTGCAGGGTCTTGATCCCTCGACACAGTTACCTTCCAGCGACTCCAGTCGATGGTGGGTTAATGCCGAAGCTAAGTATAATTTCCCCGCTCTTGGTGAGTAAACAACTACAGCAGATTAAGCATTAACTTATACCTCTCTTGATGGCTCAGTGGGTAGACCGTCGACTGGAGTCATTGAAAGGTAACTGTGTCGAGGGATCGAGACCAGGCAGTACCGGTCCATTTACCACTTATAATTCCCCTTCGGTGACAATTCCCAATTGGGGATGTTCCCGAAGTAGCGTGAATTGGACATTAAACGACATTTGTAGCTCATTATTGTATATAAATCATGGTGTGATAAAAATTTCATAATAAAAGCTGTGTGTTCCAAACGTACCAATGAGCTATCATGGTGGAGGTGTGTTAATGCTGAAGCTATGTATAATTCCCATGCTCTTGACGGGTAAACAAGTACAGCAGATTCAGCATTAACTTATAACCCTCTTGATGGCTCAGTGGGTAGATCGTCGACTGGAGTCATTGGAAGGTAACTGTGTTGAGGAATCGAGACCTGGCAGTACCGATCCATTTATCACTTATAATTCCCCTTTGGTGATAATTCCCCATCGGGGATATTCCTGAAGTACCGCGAATTGGATATTAAACAACATTTGTAGCTTCACGATTATATATATATATATATATATATATATATATATATATATATATATATATATACACACACAGTACATATATATTTTTTTTATTACTATGAAGGGGCACCTTCCCAAGCTAACTCTCCCACCTAGCTTCATAGATGGAAATAAAATAAGATAAAATAAGAAAAATGGCATAAAACAAGAAACAGTTTTATCTGTTTGAAGAAGCACAGTCGTATTTCATCACATTGCTGGCTGACAGGAATGCTATGGAAAACATTTGCCCCTTCTTCATTTCTAACTCATTGCTCCCTCGACGCTCCTTAATCTCCTTTTCTTTGGACCCGTGACTGCCTAAAAGCCTCTGTTTCTAGGAATGAAGCAGTTTGGAGACATATCCGTACCGTAGGCTAAGATGAACTGGTGGAGAAGATTTACTCAAAGAGAAATTCAGGGGCCCTTAGCAACTGACCAACCATTGCTCTGTCACTTGTCCTCTTCACGCTTCTTTTAAGGTTTTTGGTAGAATTATTCCCAATCCATTTCTACCTTCCTTATTTGTTCCACTATATTGCAATTTATATCCACATCCCAGCTCTCTCTCTTTGTTTCCTCTCCATCTAGTCTCCTGCACACACACAAAATGCTTATCCTTCTTCTCTCCATGAGATCTGCTATCTCTCCCCCCTTTCCCATCATCATCCCCACGTTCAAAGCTCCAACTCTTAAAGCTATCGCCATCTTCCTTCTCCTCACTTTTCTTCTCATTTTTTGGACTCGCTTCTTTAACTGGGCACCCACTACTCAGTAGCCATTACCCATTTATCACAGGGGGCAGGTGAGGCCCCTGCTCATTGCCTATGAGGAACACCCTAGCACTATCCAATTTCTGATGAAAGTCAACTGTCATATTGGGTTTTGGCTGGATTTTATGGTTGGATGCCCTTCCTGACGCCTACCCTCCCCATTTATGCGGGCTTGGGACCAGCATTGAGTTGGACTGGCTTGTCCCTCCCCCAGTGACTAAAGTTCTTATATATATATATATATATATATATATATATATATATATATATATATATATATATATATATATATATATATATATATATATTATATATACATATATAAGCCCTTTGTTGGCCGAGTCAGTTGAGCTTCAGACTGTCACTCGATGGGCCGGAGTTCAATTTCCGCGGCCGGCTGATGAAGAGTTAGAGGAATTTATTTCTGGTGAGAGAAATTCATTTCTCGCTATAATGTGGTTCGGATTCCACAATAAGTTGTAGGTCCCGTTGCTAAGTAACCAATTGGTTCTTAGCCACGTAAAATAAGTCTAATCCTTCGGGCCAGCCCTAGGAGAGCTGTTAATCAGCTCAGTGGTCTGGTAAAACTATGGTATACTTAACTTATATATATATATACATACATATATATATATATATATATATATATATATATATATATATATATATATATATATATATATATATATATATATATATATATATATGTATATATATGTATGTATGTATGTATGTATGTATGTGTATATGTGTGTGTGTAACCAAGAAATTACGTAACGTCTTTGCTTACCTGCTGCTGCAAGTCGGGTCGTCTTCCCATTATGGTAGCCCTGTCGATGACCGAGCAGAAAAGGCGGCTGGCTCTCTCTCTCTCTCTCTCTCTCTCTCTCTCTCTAAGGACTTCAACAAAACATGCTTTACCCAAACTAATTTATTTCCTAAAATTCAACATGACTAAATGGCAAAGGAAATATTAAAATGTGAGTCAGTCTTGACAAGACACGATTGCAAGAATTTAGAAGTGGTTGTACATCTCAAATCCTAGTTTCCCAAAAAGACCTTACTGAAACATTGTCATATTCTATAACTTGCACAGGTCATTAAAATAGGTCAGAGTCTATTTCATTCTTGACCTCTTTATTCGGCAAACAGCGTATCAGACAGTTCAAGTTTTGAGCACACTTCACCCACAGGTCTCTAACTTTGAGACCTGTGATCAAAATTTCCCATTTCCTCCCATCACTTCTTGGGACCTCGCCCCAAAAGACACATACAAACGTACATCCTCACCGGAACTTGGATACTTCCGGCAAACGTACGTACTGTGTCAGGTCATATGGTCTCACGCTTCACAAAAGTCTGACACCGACGTTACTTAATGAGGAAACACGTCAGAAGCACACTCAGCATTCCTCAAGAATTTTTGAGGTGGTTTCTCTCCTCACTTGTTAATTCATTACTCTTTACTGCCTTGTTTCATATATATATATATATATATATATATATATATATATATATATATATATATATATATATATATATATATATATACTGTATATATATATATACATACATATACATAGGTATGTAGGCAGATAGATAGCTTTAGACATGGCAGAGTTTTCATGGATTAGGTGTAATTATGAACGCTGATGCCAGTAGTTTGGAATATAAGGAAAATAGTTTTATGCAGCATATAATGATTAGAAAACACAAAAGCGTATGGCGGAGTTTTATAGATGTAAGATGGTTGGTATTGAAAATTTATGTCTGAGACATGTTTTTGAAAGCCATTAAAAGTCTTTGTTATGGAAGCAAAGCGTATTTGGACATGTATTTGGTAGAGTGGGTGGGTGGGTTTGTGCAAAGATGGGCCAGAGTAAAGGAACCATTAGGCTTTCAGGTGTGTCCAAAATCTTCGTAGATGAAGTGATGCGAGCCGTCAGAGTAAAGACAGAAGACGTTAATTGAGTGCTGAATGGTTGATTTCAGCAGCTGATACTGTGTTGACCGGTGATAGTGATGTGGAACTGTAGACACCAGCAAAAGGGAAGAAAGTTAAAAGAAAATGTGATGAAGAGTAGGATAAGGAGGGTAAATGGGAACCAGGAATTTGAATCAGTCAATGTTAATATGGACGGAGGAAGAATTGTAACGGCCGATTTATAAAGAATTTGGTTCGATAATGTAGTGGATGATGGTATGATGAGAGAAGAGATGAATTGCATAATAAGTGTATGCAAGAGACTGGGAAGAGACTTAAACTGTCCATGAAAGCGAAGGTTTGTATGTTTGAAGGGACTTTTGAGCCAGCTCTCCATTATGGAAGTGAGGTGTGGAATTTGATTACTAATAAAAGAAAGGCGGAAGATACTGAGATAGTGTAAGAAAAATGTAAAGGTTGAAAACTGTTGATAGAAGAAGAGGTAATAAAAAAAAGGTTAGCATAGATTAAAAGAGGGACCAAAATATTTTGAAAAGGTTTGATCAAGGGAAAAGAATGCATGACGACAGGTTAGTGAAAATACTGTTAAATCTATGTGCTTTCTTGAGTCTTTTTGATTGCCACATGTAAAAACTCCTAGGTATCTTTGTTTCATTGCAATACAAACACTGTCTTTCTCTGCATCAATAACCCACAGACTGCAAATGCGAAGGGTCCATACAGTCATGCCAAAGAAAAAGAAAGATAATTTAACATTTCAATGATGGGAGGGAATGTTTGGCATAGTTGACAAGAACCTGATTTTTTCTGTTATGCATGTAGATAGTTTTATTTTATAGTAAGTAGTAACAATAAATAATGTTAAAATAGATAAATGAGCGGCTAAATAGATAAAAAATATAGACAAATAGAGAGCTTACTCTATTATTCACCTGCGCTTTTATAAACTGTATAGGTGGCAATTAAGATAGCCTTCTAACTACTTGATGTGATGTTGTAAAATAGAAAAGTACAAAATAGGAAATTACAGAATTTCTAACTACCGTTTATAAAGGATGGACCATCTAATAAAGAGCTGAGCTATTATAAAATGACTTTGAAGCATAACAAACCGTACCTTTTAGCGCTTCTACGAGAATATATTGTGTTTTCTAAGAAAAATAAAGTTAAAGAATAGAGGGGGAAAGAAGAATAGAATAAATATTAAGAAGAAGCTTCAGCAGCAACCCTTAAAGACCTCTTATAGGGTAGCATTGTGCACTACACGGAAGGCTTTCCAACCTTTCTCTCTCTCTCTCTCTCTCTCTCTCTCTCCGTCTGGTGGAACCTCATTCCATTAGCGTTGTTTCAGATATCTTTTGATGTGAAGCAGAAGCGAAGTAGGTTCCTACTTTCGATGGGAGCCGCTAAAGTAGTTCCGTTTTAGGGAAAGAATTTTCGTAATAGAATAATGATGCGAAACACGTAAGGCGTTGAGTTCGTGTGTTTATTGATGGGCAACAGGAAGATGATGGAGTTCAAAAGACTTTACGATTATCAGTGTAATTGACGAGAAACTGAAGTTATATAAACAAATCCATCAATAGTCGAGAGTTTAGGTAAAAGTTTTTTTTTTTCGTAGATGCTGAATTGAAGCAAGTATATGATTATAGCCTAGTGATTTACAGGGGCTGCCATGCAGACTATTTTTTCGGCATCTTGTGAAGCTGTAGCAACAACAAGGGCACCGAAAGGTAGTTTTGTTGCCAAAGATGACGGACCGTTTGAGACTGAAAATGGCTACTTTCTTGATTTCAAAGTGCCAGTCAATATGCATTATTTTAACCAAGTAAAAAATTTGGTATCCATTTTGCAAGGAAGTTTATTAGTTAAAAACTCATGGCTACAGGTCAGACCTGCTTACTTTGCTTTAAAAGGCGATTCGCATGCAGTATGTTGAAACTGTAACCATTTTTATACGGCAACTTCGTTAAAGGAGCCAATCTTTCCAAAATATGTTATACAATAAAACTCTAATGCGCTGATCTAGCCTGTAATATCTTCGGTTAAGAACGTACTGAATTGGCCATTCTTCCCCTGAAAACAAAGAGCCGATCTTTAACTGCAAAATGACGAACTTCAGTGTCTTCACTAGCGTACTTCGGCTACCATTGCTGACTGCTTTGGTAAACTGTTGGGGCAAGGTGCAAAACAATACCAGAAAATGTTTGGCAGCGCTTTTAGGGAGCAACGGAGAGACCTTGCAACTCTCAGGTGAATAGAAATACTATTTTTTTTATATATTTATTACAAGACATGTAGCCATCACTGACTACAGCAATATCACTCTTGAGATATTTGTGCTTGTATCGTGTTGTGGTCGTATAAATACGATATACACATCGAAATAAAATTAAGGTATCAAAAAGGAAATTGAAAGAAAGGTATAGTGAGCAACGAGAACAAGCGAGTGCGGTTATGACCGTGTGTGAAATGAAAACCACACCTCTAGAAGATGGGGAGCTTGTAAAAATCAGAGGAAACAAAAGCTAGAAGATGCCAGTGCTCTAAGGAGTAAAGATGGTTACGAAGCAGAGTAGCATATTGTAATGGCTGGCCACGTTAAGAGGTAAACTGGAAAATACCTGGCGTTACGACGGTAAGATTAGTGAACCATCCATATCGATAGCTAAGAATAACGCGGACTCTGATCCTCGTTTTATCAAGGATATTCATAGGGAGCTATTCGTCTGACCTGTGAATGTATTTAACCAGGAAATCGAATCGTTATTTTTTTAGTTATTTCTCTGTTTAGGTGAAGGCCAACTGGACAAACAGAATAATGGCACAGACTCTCGCGAGATACCGATATGAACCCTCTCCGAATCTGGCCTCAAATACCCTCAACATCGGCACAAAATCTCTGCCGAACTCGGAAAATTATATGACCTGTGCCTAGTCCCGAAGGAAGCGGCATACCTCGTAAGAGACAGGTTACGTGATTCAGAAGAAAAGGAAAATAGAATGGACAGAGAAAATTATAAGGGATAATTTTAGACGGAAATGAGCAGTCAAAGGCCTGTGATTTTTCCCCGTTGTGAAATAAAAGTAGGACGGAGTGTCCCACAGGGTGAGATCACCTGAGAGAATGCTGATGGATATTGCGATTCTGAAGAAAATCACATACTAACAACCAGCCAGTTGTGTTAGTAATCTCGGTTTTTTCGTTGTCTTGAATATGTATTCAGTGTTTCTTAGCATGCTACATTACATGTGGCGCTAGGATTTCAGTCGCACTTTAACTCGCGTCCATGTAATTATTTACAGTTCAGACTTGTAACCGTCTTTATAAACCCGTATATTCGTCTATATCCTTGTAAGCAGCATCAAAATAAAGTTATTCAGTTAAGTAACCCACTAGCTATAATTTAATTTGCTCCAGGTTCATCTAAACACAGCCCACAAAGTAATTCTCAATATAATGCCCCAAAATGACCAGCTAGGATGGAATCTGAGGCCCATTTTTTGGAATAAAATCAATTTCAATTATTTCTACAAGTTCAAATCAAATCTAAATTTACTGTATTAGGATAGATCCTGAACCCTCCTGCTGGATCGGATGTGAATTCTTTTCGAATTCATGATAAGGTCCACATCGCAGAGTAGAAATGAAATGGTATTTAACTAGACCAAAACTCGAAATTCTGTGTTTAGATTGAACCAAGGTTCTGCATCGTTGGGGAAAGATTTGAGCTCCTCAACACGAACGAGCCAGACCTTATGGTCTGTGTTAGAGGGATGAATTCTGAGCCTTCCAAAACTAGGTCAAATCTAATGGGATCTGCTTTAGGCAATGTAACGCTCACTCACTCTTGCTGTAACCTGGAATGCTGAAAATGTGTTATACAGTTATTTTCTATTCTCGTGCAGAATTGAATCAGTCTTTTAATGAGGGTACAATTTCGTAACCTATCTGCTGGAAGAGACTCTGCATTCTGTAGGCCTGGATCTAGCAAAGATCTTCTGCATCTGGATCGAGTCTGATTACTGGTATACTGAAGGGAGATTCCAATGTCAAGTAATTTGTGTGCTCTGTACGCTATTTCAGATACCTTTATGGTTTGTCTGTTTTTAATATTCAGTATTATATAGCCGCGCAAAACTTTACAGGGTTTCACAAAGGAGTACACGAAAATCTTCCTGGTAATTTTAAAATACCGGTATTTATAATACTTGTTTCATTTTATTTTCAACAAAGCAACGTAATACGGGTAAAGCCTATCAGGAGTAACCATAAATAGTAAGAGAAACGGCAGGTTATGAAACCTTACCGTCGTGACAATAATAAAAAAATAAAACGCACACACCAGGTCAGAATTGTGCCCGCCAAATATAGCGGCATATTAATTAGAGAAAAATATGTCGGGCAGAAAATATCTCTAATTATAACACAGCTCACAACCCTCCGCTCTGAATTTATGTAAGATTTCTTCTTCTTCTTCTTCTTCTTCTTCTTCTTCTTCTTCTTCTTCTTCTTCTTCTTCTTCTTCCGTGAAGACTGCACATCCTCTTTTCCTTCTTTCACGAATATTCGATTTCTTCCCTTTTCCGGGAAAAGAAAAGATGGCTCTGGTTGTTCTCATGCAAATGAATCCTAAAAAAAAAAAAAAAAAGAATTGAGGAAGACTGCGTTAAAGATGATATCTCCCCTTATTGGCAGCGGAACGCTAATGAATGCGGCCTATTTCCACATCTTTCCTGAAGCAAGAAGAGAGATGTGAATGAGACGTTCTTTGTTCTGCAGATGGGAGAGAGACGAATGCTGGGGGGAGAGTGAATGCCATTTTGATCAGGAGATAAAGTGCGTTTCTGTCAACTTATATATCCATTTCAGTGATTGATTATAATTACTCCTTTAATTAGTGGCTCATACATTTACTGCTTATGTTAAATGAAATCATGCTTTTTTCAGATAAAAGGTCTTTTGGACTTACGGAAACCTTATTTTCTTTATGTTGTTTAATTATCTTTAGTAGTTTCCTTACTATATACCATAACCAAAATAATAACCTACGTCAGTGCTAAATCAAATTTAGATAAAGTGTTTAAAAGCTTATTTATTTATTACCATTTCCTTTTTAACGTATTATATGTTCTTAATGTTTACCGTTTACTTGAGAATACAGGGCTACTTTTAGTTCTGAATTCTCATTCTATCTAGTTTGATTTCAGTACTGTATTCTCATTCTGTCAAGTATGACTTTACTACTGTACTCTCATCCTGTTGACTTTGAATTTAGTGCTGTACCCTCTTCCTATCAAGTTTGAATTTAGTACAGTAATTTCATTCTGTCAATTTTGATTTTAGTGCTGAAGGCTATTCTCGTCCTGTGGAGTTTGACTTTAGTACTGTTTTCTCATTCTATCAAGTTTGAATTTAGTGTTATATGCTCATTCTGTCAAGTTTGACTTTAGTACTGGGTTCTCATTCTGTCAAGTTTGACTTTAGTACTGTATTCTCATTCTGTCAAGTTTGACTCTAGTGCTGTATTCTCATTTTATCAAGTTTGACTTTGGCACTGTATTCTCGCCCTGTAGAGTTTTACTTTAGTACTGTTTTCTCATTCTATCAAGTTTGAATTTAGTGTTATATTCTCACTCTGTCAAGTTTGACTTTAGTACTGAATTCTCATTCTGTCAAGTTTGACTTTAGTACTGTGTTCTCATTCTGTCAAGTTTGACTTTGGAACTGTATTCTCATTCTGTCAAGTTTGACTTTAGTGCTGTATTCTCATTTTATCAAGTTTGACTTTGGCACTGTATTCTCATTCTGTCAAGTTTGACATTAGCACTGTGTTCTCATTCTGTCAAGTTTGACTTAAGTACTGTATTCTCATTCTGCCAAGTTTGAATTTAGTACTGTGCTTTCATTCTGTCAAGTTTGACTTTAGTACTGTATTCTCATTCTGCCAAGTTTGAATTTAATACTGTATTCTCATTCTGTCAAGTTTGACATTAGTACTGTGTTCTCATTCTGCAAAGTTTGATTTTGTACTGTATTCTCATTCTGTCAGTTTTGACTTTAGTACTATATTCCCATTCTGTCAAGTTTGATTTTAGTACTGTACTCTAATTCTGTCAAGTTTGAGTTTAATACTGTACTCTAATTCTGTCAAGTTTGAGTTTAATACTGTGTTAATTCTGTCAAGTTTGACTTTGGTACTGTATTCTCATTCTCTCAAGTCTGACTTCGGTACTATATTCTCATTCTGTCAAGTTTGACTTTAGTACTGTATTCTCATTCTATCAAGTCTGACTTCGGTACTATATTCTCATTCTGTCAAGTTTGACTTTAGTACTGTATTCTCATTCTGTCAAGTTTGACTTAAGTACTGTGTTCTCATTCTGCCAAGTTTGAATTTAGTACTGTATTCTCACTGTATGAAGTTTGACTTTTGTGCTGTGTCATCATTTTATTATGTTTGACTTTAGTTCTGTATTCTCATTGTATGAAGTTTGACATTAGTATTGTATTCTCATTCTGTCACATTTGAGTTTAATATTGAGTTCTCATTCTGTCAAATTTAACTTAAGTACTGTATTCTCATTCTGCCAATTTTGATTTTAGCACTGTTTCCTCAGTCTGTCAAATTTGACTTTATTCTGTCAAGTTTGACTTTATTACTGTATTGAAATTCTTTCATGTTTGACTTTAGTACTGTGTTCTCATTTTGTCAAGTTTGACTTTAGTACTTTGTTGTCATTCTGTCAATCTTGGCTTTAATGCTTTGTTCTCACTGTATGAAGCATGACTTTTGTGCTGTATCCTCATTCTATCAAGTTTGACTTTAGTGCTGTATTTTCATTCTATCAAATTTGATAGTACTGTATTCTCATTCTATCAAGTTTGACTTTAGTACTGTGTTATCATTCTATCATGTTTGACTTTAATGCTGTATTGTCATTGTATCAATTTTGACTTTATTACTGTATTCTCATTCTGTCAGGTTTGACTTGAGTACTGCATTCTCATTCTGTCAAGTTTGACTTTAGTGCTGTATTCTCATTCTGTGACGTTTGACTTTAGTATTGTATTTTCATTCTGTCAAGTTTGACTTCAGTACTGTATTCTCATTCTGTCAAGTTTGACTTTAGTAGTGTATTCACATTCTATCAAGTTTTACTCTAGTACTGTATTCTCATTTTGTTGGTTAAGTTTGACGTTGGTACTGTATTCTCATTCTGTGAATTTTGAATTTAGTCCTGTATTCTCATTGTGTCAAGTTTGGTTCTCATTCTGTCAAATTTGACTCTAGTACTGTATTCTCATTCTGTCAAGTTTGACTTTACTACTTTGTCCTCAATCTGTCAATTTTGACTTTGGTATTGTATTCTTATTCTGTCAAGTTTTAATTTTGTACTGTATTCTCATTCTGTCAAGTTTGACTTAGTTCTGTATTCTCATTCTGTCAAGTTTGATTTTAGTACAATGTTCTAATTCGGTCAATTTTGAGTTTCATATTGTGTTCTAATTCTGTCAAGATTGACTTTATTATTGTTTTCTCATTCTGTCAAGTTTGACATTAGTACTGTTTTCTCATTCTGTCAAGTTTGACTTTGGTACTGTATTCTCATTCTTAGTTCCTCGCTGGGTGAGCGGGTTCCATTCTCAGCTACCACTCTGTTGGTTGCGAGTTCGAATCTCTGACCGGCCAGCGAAGAACAAGAGGAATTTGTTTCTGGTGATAGAAATTAATTTCTTGCTATAATGGGGTTCGGATTCCACAATAAGCTGTAGGTCCCATTGCTAGGTAACCAATTGGTTCTTAGCCACGTAAAAATAAATCTAATCCTTCGGGCCAGCCCTAGGAGAGCTGTTAATCAGCTCAGTGGTCTGGTTAAACTAAGATATACTCTCTCTTATCACGTTTGACTTTAGTACTGTATTTTCATTCTTTTAAGTTTGACTTTGGTACTGTATTCTCATTCTGTCAAGTTTGAATTTAGTACTGTATTCTCATTCTGTCAAGTTTGAATTTAGTACTGTATTCTCATTCTGTCAAGTTTGAATTTAGTACTGTATTCTCATTCTGTCAAGTTTGACTTTGGTACTGTATTCTCGTTCTGTCATGTTTGACTTTGGTACTGTATTCTCATTCTGTCAAGTTTGAATTTAGTACTGTATTCTCATTCTGTCAAGTTTGAATTTAGTACTGTATTCTCATTCTGTCAAGTTTGACTTTGGTACTGTATTCTCGTTCTGTCATGTTTGACTTTGGTACTGTATTCTCATTTTGTCAAGTTTGACTTTGGTACTGTATTCTCTTTCTGTCAAGTTAGACTTTGGTACTGTATTCTCATTTTGTCAAGTTTGACTTTGGTACTGTATTCTCTTTCTGTCATGTTTGAATTTGGTACTGTATTCTCTTTCTGTCATGTTTGACTTTGGTACTGTATTCTCGTTCTGACATGTTTGACTTTGGTACTGTATTCTCATTTTGTCAAGATTGACTTTGGTACTGTATTCTCTTTCTGTCATGTTTGACTTTGGTACTGTATTCTCATTCTGTCAAGTTTGACTTTAGTACTGTATTCTCATTCTGTCAAGTTTGACATTAGCACTGTGTTCTCATTCTGTCAAGTTTGACTTTAGTACTGTATTCTCATTCTGCCAAGTTTGAATTTAGTACTGTGCTTTCATTCTGTCAAGTTTGACTTTAGTACTGTATTCTCATTCTGCCAAGTTTGAATTTAGTACTGTATTCTCATTCTGTCAAGTTTGACTTTGGTACTGTATTCTCATTCTGTCAAGTTTGAATTTAGTACTGTATTCTCGTCCTGCCATGTTTGACTTTCGTACTGTATTCTCATTTTGTCAAGTTTGACTTTGGTACTGTATTCTCTTTTTGTCGTGTTTGACTTTGGTACTGTATTCTCGTTCTGTCATGTTTGACTTTGGTACTGTATTCTCATTTTGTCAAGTTTGACTTTGGTACTGTATTCTCTTTCTGTCATGTTTGAATTTGGTACTGTATTCTCTTTCTGTCAAGTTAGACTTTGGTACTGTATTCTCGTTCTGTCATGTTTGACTTTGGTACTGTATTCTCATTTTGTCAAGTTTGACTTTGGTACTGTATTCTCTTTCTGTCATGTTTGACTTTGGTACTGTATTCTCATTCTGTCAAGTTTGACTTTAGTACTGTATTCTCATTCTGTCAAGTTTGACTTTGGTACTGTATTCTCATTTTGTCAAGTTTGACTTTGGTACTGTATTTTCGTTCTGTCATGTTTGACTTTGGTACTGTATTTTCGTTCTGTCATGTTTGAATTTGGTACTGTATTTTCGTTCTGTCATGTTTGAATTTGGTACTGTATTTTCGTTCTGTCATGTTTGAATTTGGTACTGTATTCTCATTCTGTCAAGTTAGACTTTGGTACTGTATTCTCGTTCTGTCATGTTTGACTTTGGTACTGTATTCTCATTTTGTCAAGTTTGACTTTGGTACTGTATTCTCGTTCTGTCATGTTTGACTTTGGTACTGTATTCTCATTTTGTCAAGTTTGACTTTGGTACTGTATTCTCGTTCTGTCATGTTTGACTTTGGTACTGTATTCTCATTTTGTCAAGTTTGACTTTGGTACTGTATTCTCGTTCTGTCATGTTTGACTTTGGTACTGTATTCTCATTTTGTCAAGTTTGACTTTGGTACTGTATTCTCTTTCTGTCATGTTTGACTTTGGTACTGTATTCTCATTCTGTCAAGTTTGACTTTAGTACTGTATTCTCATTCTGTCAAGTTTGACTTTGGTACTGTATTCTCATTCTGTCAAGTTTGACTTTAGTACTGTATTCTCATTCTGCCAAGTTTGAATTTAGTACTGTATTCTCATTCTGTCAAGTTTGACCTTGGTACTGTATTCTCATTCTGTCAAGTTTGACTTTAGTACTGTATTCTCGTTCTGTCATGTTTGACTTTGGTACTGTATTCTCATTTTGTCAAGTTTGACTTTGGTACTGTATTCTCATTTTGTCAAGTTTGACTTTGGTACTGTATTCTCGTTCTGTCATGTTTGACTTTGGTACTGTATTTTCATTCCGTCAAGTTTGGCTTTATTACTGGCTTCTCATTATATCAAGTTTGACTTTAGTACTGTGTTCTCGTTCTGTCAAGTTTGATATTAGTACTGTTTTCTCATTCTGCCAAGTTTGGCTTTAGTACTGTGTTCTCATTGTATCATGTTTGACTTTAATGCTGTATTGTCATATTATCAAGTTTAACTTTAATATTGTATTCTCATTAAGTGAAGTTTGGCTTTAGTATTGTATTCTCATTGTATGAAGCTTGACTTTTTTTAGTGTATTCCCGTTATTTAGAACTGTTTTCTCATTCTATCAAGTTTGAGTTTAATATTGTGTTTTCACTCTGTCAAGTTTGAATTTAGTACTTTATTCTCATTCTGTCAAGTTTGATTTTAGTACTGTGTCCTCAATCTGTGTTCTCATTTTGTCAAGTTTGACTTTAGTACTATTTTCTCATTTTGCCAAGTTTTAATTTAGTATTGTGTTCTCATTTTGTCAAGGTTGACTTCATTACTGTATTGTAATTCTGTCAAATTTGACTTTAGTACTGTATTTTCATTCTATCAACTTTGACTTTAGTACTGTATTCTCATACTATCAAGTTTGACTTTAGTACTGTGTAATCATTCCACCATGTTTGATTTTAATGCTGGATTATCATTGTATCAAGTTTGACTTTAGTACTGTATTCTTATTCTGTCAAGTTTGACTTTAGTACTGTATTCTCATTATATCAAGTATGTAATAAATTATATATATATATATATATATATATATATATATATATATATATATATATATATATATATATATACACACATATATAGATATGTATATATATATATATATATATATATATATATATATATATATATATATATATATTATATATAATGCTTGTGTGTGAGAGTGGGTGTGTGCGTTTGTGTCAGGAACCCTTGATGCTTGAATACCAAGTACAAAAAGCAAACAGTGAAACAAAAGGTATGATCTTACCAAGTAAGGGCCACTAACCGATGAATCTCTTTGGTCCAGAACTACTAATAATACGACATAGAAACTATAATAAAAAAAACGGAAGTAACTTGCCGTACATTTAAGAGCTCAATGCGATATAGTGTCAATCTTATGATGCATTACTTTGTTAAAAAAAAATTTTTTTTATTTCCTCTATATGAAAAAGAATATGCTGGAAAAGATGCCCTTAGGCATATTTTCTCGACCTGCGTAGCCTCACTTTTAACAATAAAGCAATGTAGGATCTTAGGGTCTTTAGAACTGATATTTCCTTTTTTCTCCTAACATAAAAGGTGCTTTTAAAACGCCTTTTTGATAACACTGAAAACGTCGCAAGGCCGGCCTTTTGTATTGCTAATTGCAACCTAAAATATAACGTTGAAGAAATTCTGCAACGGAACATGTTTCTTTATTTCGAAAACAGGTCACATTATACTTCGTTTCTTTAGACATGGGGAAGTAATTCGTAGTAAACGGTTCAAAAATAGTTATTAACGTTTTTCCTTAATTTGTTTATTGTTTTTAGCATTTTAAATGACTTACAGTGCAGTATTTAGTGATGAATTATGATACACAAATACAATTACATACACGTGCATATATATATATATATATATATATATATATATATATATATATATATATATATATATATATATATAATATATATATATATATATATATATATATATATATATATATATATATATCACACAAAATCCACGTAACAAGGTGAGCGAAAAACGGGACTTTGAACAAGTACTTTCGTAGCTTATTCTATATTTTCAAGTTCGCAAGTCTAAACCTGAAAAAGTAGCATAAACTACGAAAGTGCTTGTTCAAAGTCCCGGTCTTCACTCATATTTTTACGTGGATATATATATATATATATATATATATATATATATATATATATATATATATATATATATATATATATATATATATATATATATATATATATATATATATATATATATATATATATATATATATATATATATATATATATATATATATATCTTTGATGACGTCGGGCGTCGTTTATGAATACACTTGTCCCAGATGTAATCTGGGAAAATATATTGGATCTACCCGGCGTCTTCTCAGGGTCAGGGTCGATTCTCATCGGGGTGTTAGTTATAGTGCTGGGATTAAGCTCTCTAACCCAGAAACTTCTTATATAAAGAATCACATTATTAAATGTAAAACTACCATCAAATATGAAGATTTTAAAATTATTGGCCAAACAAAGGAACTCAACGAACTGCTGATATTGGAAACGTTGAATATCAAATTACGAGTTCCGACTCTAAACAACCATTCCTCTGCTGTCCCGTTGTTTTTAGCCTAAATTTTCTGTCAGTCTTTGTACCTCTTGACGTTTGTTTAATTTTAGTGTTTTTTTATCTTTGATGCTGAAAGGTTGATTGTGTGTAGCTGTCTTCAGCTGTAGTTTTATGAGTGTATAATTTTTGCTCTTGATTGTATGTTGGCATTCTTTTTATTTATATATAATTTTACCGAGATATTTAAGTGTTCGTTTCGTTTTTATAAATTTTTGTACCTCTAGTCTCAGTTTTAATCAAGTGTGCATGTAATTTAAGTTTGTGAGTTGTAATTTTACCATTAAAATTGTTTTAGTTTTTTCAACTATTGGATCTTATAATCAGCTCTTATTTTATGTTAACATATATTTTATTTGGTAGAAAATCCCTGAAGATGTGGCGATTTTGTCTCGAAACGTAGGATTAAAATAAAATGCGTATCTCATCGTATTCCTTCCGTTAATCTGCTTCATCGTATATATATATATATATATATATATATATATATATATATATATATATATATATATATATATATATATAAAACTTTAAGACGTTACCACTTGGTTGTAAGTTCCTGGCTGGGTGAGCGGGTTCCGTTCTCAGCTACCACTCTGTTGGTCGCGAGTTCGAATCTCCGACCGGCCAGTGAAGAACAAGAGGAATTTGTTTCTGGTGATAGAAATTCATTTCTCGCTATAAAGTGGTTCGGATTCCACAATAAGCTGTAGGTCCTGTTGCTAGGTAACCAATTGGTTCTTAGCCGCGTAAAATTAAATCTAATCCTTCGGGCCAGCCCTAGGAGAGCTGTTAATCAGCTCAGCTCAGTGGTCTTAACTTACCACTTGGTTGTGACTCACCACAGTAGACTAACAACAGAGCCGTGTTCTGTTGGATCAAGGATGTCTCCCTTTGTTGAAATGTTTCATAACATGAGTTCCTTCATGTACCTATACTATAAGCTCAACCGCCGGTCGATTTTCCAAGGCCAACCACTCGTGCATAAAGCGGTATTCACCTTAGCCTTGTAAACACTCCATAGCTTCGTGGGTATCAGAATCCTTCCTTACCAATACCTCTTTAGCTCGAGTCTCAGGAACTTAGCAGGCCTTCCTCCCCTGTTTCCAACACTTTCTGAATTATGCATTTCAACACAACCCATCTGCTTCCATTCATTCTACACTGATAAGCATCCTCAAAACACTTCGACCTATCTCTTCATTAATAATAGCCGTTTTACCTCTTTTTATTAATGAATCTTCATATTATTCATCGTTTCAGTCATTGATCCACATATACTGCGTAGAAATGTAATCTCAAAACTTAATCTGTTTTTATTTACATTATATATCCCTATTTCACTTTCATAAAAGAGAGATGGTTTAACACTGCCAACTTACAGTCAGCCCAGGCTTCCAGAGTCTCCTCTTCCGGATTATTCATACAGTCCTCTGTTTTCCTTGTTTCAAAATGACTCACCCTTTCTCTCATTAACCCATCACGTTTTACATTTTCCCCCAAAACTCTTGTATATATTATTGGCCCGTTCTTTACCAACATAGCGTTCATACTCCATCTTCCTGGTTCCGAAAAGATCATGGGTGTGTCTCCTTACAGCTAAAAAAAAAAAATAAAAAAAAAATAACATAGACGCAAAAAACACTGCAGTTAGACTTGGTGTGTTCCTGTTCTTTTAAGGGCTTATGAATGAAAACACGGACATAAAGCATACAGATTCTTCCTTCGGAAACTTATATAATGGATGTCGAAAAATAGCACCCACGGCAGCCATTTTATAAAAGGAAAATTCTGCCAGCATAGAAATAAATGAAAATGTGATTGGGAATATAAGGAGGCTGATAAAATTTTTCTCGAAGAGCAGCTTGTCATTACTTGGAGAGAGCAACTAAATCATTTTTATTGACAGAATTACCTTCTGATTGTCTTTCCCGTCTCGATTCCCGCAATATAAAGCTGAAAGCTATAGACGCATAATATGACAGAGAGAGAGAGAGAGAGAGAGAGAGAGAGAGAGAGAGAGAGAGAGAGAGAGAGAGAAGACAATAGGTAATTCATTATCTTGAGAACTAGTTGGAATTATGCAAGTATTGGTGACAGTGTTAATATCAGAATTTAAATATGCTTAGGTATGCAATATTATCAGCCTGATAATTTCATTCCTAATCCCATCATTCCATATACAAAGACACAAACTGACAAGCATCGCCTTCCTTTCGTTAAATGCCCAAGAATTTCAAGGACGGAAGCAGGTCAGTGTACTAGAAAGATCCTCGGGTACACATGGCTATCAAGTCGGTTTTATAATTAGGAGTAGGGAAGAGTGTGAAGATCAAAAACAGCATTAACGCAAAGTTCAGAATATATTTTATGTTATTGGGATTGTGATCAGTTTGACTTTCAGGGCCAGTTGGTAAAGTTAACAGGAAACCTTGAGCTACTTGTTGCGTTCGAAGATTTAAACGAATTTAAAGACATCATAGTTAAGTCCTTTGGGTAATCAAAATGATATACGTGAGAAGAGTATGCTAAGAAGGGTTATCACGTAAATTATATTTAAGTAACTCAGGAGAACATGTACATACTCAGGCAGGCTCAATGATCTTCCAAATTAAGACCGTTTTCTAGGGCCAGAGAATAAAACACCAACGAAAGTACTGCACTTCCGTGGCCTTTTTCAAAGCCTGAGAAGAGAGCAATGGGTTAGAAACTGAAAGACAAAATTTTGTCTAAAAGTTTGTGGTTTCCTCAAAGCAGTGTTTCCATGATATTTTGACCAGAGGGCTCCGTTCTGAAAGCCTTTTTTCACTTCTTGCTACCAATATACAAATATATTGCACAGCTTCTTCGAGCAACACACACACAGATGAAGACAGAAAAGCAAGTTAAGTTATTTATATTACTGTGATGAAACTCAGAATTCAAGTGGATCTTATATAATCGTGGCAAATTTCTAAAATGCAGCTTTAGGGATTTTTGCTATAAACTTCCTTCAGTTCCTATTCGTTTTTGTCTCTTCTGTCTTCTAATCTGGGATGATTTTATATATTAAAGGGATGGAAAACCTCTGTATTTCCAAAATGAACTGATACATTTCGCGACCATAATTCCGAATACCAAAATTATGATTAAACAGATGGACTTATTTACAAAGTCAGAACATATAAATTAAACTTTAAAGCAAACTATAAATGTATGGGAAGTTTGTCCTTAGTTTACAACACGCCTTTCGTGTGTTCGCGATTCAGTAAAGAGGGAAAATATGTATTTATTATTTTTCTTGGTTAAGAACATCATCTATGGGAAGTGAAAATAACAATTAGCACAAACTCAAAGAAAAGAGTTTTCTTGGAAGATACTTCCAAAGTTCAAGGAACGTTGATCACTGGCCTGTGATGGCATACTGACTGTATTTTTAGCAAGAAACGTCCCAAAACAATCTTTTAAACTCTATATCTACGTAATTATATATACAGGCTTAAAAGCTTAATTAATGTGATGATCTCATTAAATAATGAATGGATGAATTAGAATTTATCACTATGTCCAAGTCTAAGGTCCATGATTAACATCAAACTTCGTTGCTTTCAGACAAGCTTAGACGGTGCAACATTCCTAAGAAATAAACCAATTGAGGGGAGTTTCTCTACTTGCTCTATTGACTACTTTATGATTTAATATATTTTTTATGCAAAATCGTTATCATGAAACTTTTTCGCGTCATAATCCCGACTATGTTTTCTCTTTTAGATGAATTCATGATCATGACGAACGGCAGCTCTCATCTTTGAACATTTCTGAAAGATAAAAAGTTCCATGCAAGGAAGCAATGTTTGCCTTCCGTTTTTCTAAACCTTTTCACGTCGGATAAAATGATCCAGTCCCGTATATGGATTACCCTAAGCCTCGTATTATTAGAATAATAACCCGAGGTTCTCATAAAAATAAGCCACGCGATTATTACGAAAGAAGGAATTTCTCCCATTTTAAAGCTGAGTCCGATTGCTTAGGCCATGAAGTCGTCTTTCCAATATCCGGGGAGGCAAGGATTCAAATGAGCTTCATTCCGGAGTGTTTAGGGGGAAGGGGGAGGGGGAGCAGATGATTCTCATTACGCTTAATTCATTCCAATTGACCCCGTGCATTGCAAGAAGTTATTGCAAATGATGGTGAATTTATTTCACAGAATTTCCGTGGTTGCGTTCTTGCTACTGCCGCATGATATTTTTGAAAGAAAATGTGGTTTTATTCCTGTAGCCGCAGATATCTTACGAAATAAAAGTGACTAATGAAGATGTACGTATGATGCAAATACATTAATATTATATTGTTATAATTCTCATGTTTAGATTCTAAAATGCAACTCAGAGGCAGACCTTCGAAATTTAAAACGCAATGAGACCGCGAAAAGGACGAACAGCAAAGCTCCATTGTGTTGCCATCGCTTCTTAGCTCTCCATTACACGCATTTTAAAATAAAACTGCTTGTGATATATCATGTGCAAGGAATTGTACTTCTGTACAGTATGCAAACAGTGTCAAGAACAGAACAGCTCACTGCAACATTTGTTTGATGCTTGGTGTGCAACGGATCTTGACTACATTATTTAAGTACTGTATCCAATAATGCAAGTTTTCACCGAGGAGAATACAAAATATTAAATCCAATATTACTCAGAATTTCATCAAGAAGCGAAAAACTCTGGTGCAGAGACGAGGCTGTGATAAGTAAAAGGCGTGAAGTGAAAGTCAAAAGGGGGAAATTGCAATAAAACCGAATAAAAGCGAGAGACGAAGAGAAAAACGTAGGCGGAAAAAGTTTCTGTATGAAAGGGAACATTCAGAGGATCGCGAACACGCGTAAAAAAGGAGAGGATGACAAAGAGAGGAATAATAGAGCTGGAATGGGAAGAGAGAAAAATTAAGGATGAAATTGCTTCGTCAAATATGGGTCTCCGTTGAATTCTACATGGGTATCATCGCCCCTTTTTGCCGCCTAGGGCATATAGGCCTAGGGGTCTGTTTAAACCCTCTTCATCGTTTTTGCCATCGATGTGAAAAACCTTAAGTAATAGAACTGCTGTGTCTCTAGAATTGCTGATCGCATTATTATTACCTCGTTAGAAGGTAGTTCCGTCAGCGCACTTCACGAGGTGTCCTCTGCGTTAGGAAAGGTGCTGGCATAGGCCCTACAGCCTCAAGGTGTTTCCACGTTTTAGTCTCTTGCTCAAACTCCATTCCCACTTCCTTTGTTCCATCTTGCTGTCAAGCCTCGCTGGCTATTACTTCTTCGGGTAACTGTCGGGTTTTTCCCCATTTCCACCATCTGAACCCTGTACTTTATCTCCTTCAGTTTCTTTAGATTTCTGTCTTGCTGTCCAACCACTCCAACTCCGCCATTTCACTGTCTTGAGCTCTAAATGGCTTCAAATGCCGCAGTTCTTGGCTTGACAGATTAGATTTCATCATCAAAACAATTATTATTATTATTATTATTATTATTATTATTATTATTATTATTATTATTATTATTATTATTATTATTATTATTATTATTATTACTATTATATTATTATTATTATTATTATTACTATTATTATTATTATTATTATTATTATTATTATTATTATTATTATTATTATTATTATTATTATTACTGGTATGAGATATTCTCTCAAACTGGCAGTGTTTGAAATTATAGCAGTATCGTCTGTATAGTTTTTTTTTTTTAATTCCCCCAATGATTTTCCTTTCATCTGGCAGTAAGGGGTATAATAACTCTCCACGGTCACTGATGGATTGATTTATTTTCCACACAACGTCACGGAAAACAAAGTAATATTTATTTACATGAAGCCAGCCACACGTGCTAGCAGGAACTATCCCTTTGTGAAATACAGTTACACTATTCGTTTGCGATAAGTGGTTTGTCCTGGCGGTGTCATTGCTCGTCTGGAATTATAATCAGTAGTCTGTAGCACCTGAAGGTTTTTGCCATTGTGTGTACCTTCTCCTCCTCCAATTAGTTGGTGCCACTGGTGTGATGCTTGAGTAGACCAGCTCTTGCGTAGCTCCCGGGAAGGTGTAATGAGGGCATGCTGTATATTTTGGGAAGATGAGACTTGTGCTGATGCCAAGGACTGCCTGAAGAAATTCTACCTCACTAGCCTTATTCAATGCTGATGTTACGAGTAGCTTCCATACCTCCATTATCGCTCCAACACCTGCTCATACTTCTCATCCAAATAGGTCTAAATCCTCCAACTCTTTTGGTGCCCATGTCAGCCCCAGGGGTAGTGCAAAGGTAATGTCCAAGCGAACTCCTTTTCTTTATTATCTCATTTCCATATTGTGGAACTCCCGTCATTTCCTTTATGGTATCATTTTTAGAAATATTCTTAAAGTTTTATCCTCAAATAGATAAACTCTTTTAGATATTCTATTCTCATAACACGATCCATCTTCATGAAGCAATACAGATCAGATTACTCGTTCATATTGTAAATTTGTATGAAATGCTCATTACAAGAGAATCTCCAGTAAATATCATTGTTCCTAAATATCTGAAGGATTGAACATCATTAATAATTTTTCCACCTAATGCCATTTCATACTTTATGCAGACGTGAGTTCTATCTCTCTTGATATTTGATGCAGTTTCCCCCCAAAATTTTCAAATCTTGTGGCGATTTACTGATAGAATCAGCATCGTTAGCGTGTTCTAAGTCTGTTAGGTTTCAATCAATATTTCAACCTAGACCTTCTCATCCATCTCCAACAATTTTTTCCTCATAATACCTATGAGACGTGTAAACTGCAAAGATGAAGCAACATTCATTTGTAGCACGCCACCATTTACCAATTCACTACGCAAGATCATCAACATTAACTTTGCATCTATTTGATCCCGGGTAATTTAAATTAGCTTTACGGTAACGCCATAGTGACGGAAACCCTACTATGGTTTAGGCTGTGGATGCTGTCTAGTACCTTCTCGTAATCAAACAAGATAAGAAGGGGAAAAGTTCATAAACAGGTCTCTTAAGGAAACTCCCACTGTGAGTCCTTCAACTAGCTGTAGAGATGGTCTTGGTGAGTGATGAAAGGAGACCTCTTATGTGCAGGCCTCCAAGCGTGAGTTTTGGGCTTCTTCAGGTATATATGAAGTGTACAGTATGTAGCATCTCTGTATGCCTCATCCAGTATGTGACCAATCGTCTTCCATCATGAAGGAAATGAGTTCGTTCGTGGGTTCATGTGTAGGATTATATATATATATATATATATATATATATATATATATATATATATATATATATATATATATATATATATATATATATATATATATATATATATACACATATATATAATGGAATTATGTTCCTTTTGAGTGACAATTAAAAACAAACATTACTGTGAAGAATAAAACAAGATAAATAATTTGATTCTTAAAGTGAATTATTAATGTGGGATTTTGAAATTATACGAAGAATTTCTTTATATTGTTGACAAGTGAAGATATAAACAAATATAGAACGAGGTGTAAGATGATACTTGAGCAGACTGTTGATGAAATGTTGTGATGACAGAAGCATGAATAGCAAAAACAAGGCAAGAAAGGATTTAGGGCACAGCCATCCTACATTTACGTGTCGGCATTTCAGTTAATGGTTCTTACCATTTGTTTCAGTCATGTGCCATGTATCATGTATCACTTTAAATATCAAGGCAGATACCTAGCCTTATTGTGAAAAAAATTCATTTGTGAATGACAACTTGTAGTTGGTATGAGAGAGAGAGAGAGAGAGAGAGAGAGAGAGAGAGAGAGAGAGAGAGAGAGAGAGAGATGAAGCATTTCACATGATTTTGTTAGAAGCAAGAAAAAAATGGCAAAATGTAAGAAAGTTCTGTCAACATTCTTACCTTCACCGGGCAATTTTGTATGATTTTGTGGTTAAAAAAAACTAATGCAACAAAATTAAAGGAGTAGTATTGAAACAGGGAAGAGAAAGGAAGGAAACATTGCATCCTCGTTAGCTCTGGGTATTATGACGTCAGCAGCACACATTCCAACCACTAATGCAGTGGCCACTGCCACCGCCGAAATTATCAGTGTTTCAACACTCACAGTCCCAACTCCCAAAGAAGGTTCGAGTGCCTCTTAGCCCGGTGATTGTGTAATATTACCACCACCTGTTGGGCACTGTTGGGGAAAGGAAATGGAACTTGAAGGCGTAATCATGTCGTTGAAAATACATGACAACCAAAACTCTGTCACAAAACATTATACGCCAGTTGAAACAGCTTGTTAGTTAACGATGCTGGAACACAACTTCTGATCAGAAGTATATTCGTTAGGGGAGTTATCTGGAAAAAGCAAAAACATTAGAGAGAAGGAAAAGTAAAATTACCCTTCCCAAAAATGAAGAAAAAGCTGTAAAAGAACATGTGCATGGCGCGTTCAGATACCCTTGCCTCTCGATCAACCAATTGTTTCGAAGGGGGACCGGGTGTCGTATGAGTCTGCAGGGTATTAGTACGAAAAAACATTTTAAACTTTTACTTTATAATTAATTTCACGCACATGTATACATTATTCTCGGACGCAGTGGTATTTATCCTTATTCACGTCCATATGAGATTTATCAGGGGTGCAGCAATGACAGGTGCTTCAAGGATTTTTCTAGATGATGATGTTGCAACTTTACAGCGGAAATTTAGTAATTCTTAGATAAATTTTGGGTGGCACCACTGCTGAGTAGTGGAAGGAACGTGGACAATTAGCCCTAGTCAGGACGTTAGGCCAGATCACACCGGATATCCAACCAGAATGGCAAATGGAATTTTTATAGTCTCACGTCTCTCAGCTCTGCATTGTGTCCACACCTGCCAGACAATGGGTAGGCGTAAACTCCCTTCTGAGATTAATAAAAAGGCTTAAGGGTGCCTGTCACTTCCACATACGTGATAATTCTCCAGACAATGTACAAGTCCTACTTCTGCAGCCCATTCAGAGAAGAGTTAACGGATTGTAGTTGATCACTTTTACTTAAGGAAATCAGATGGGGTCTTAAACAAAGGTTTTCCGTGACTTGACCTCCCTGAGAATGTAAGGTGTCTTGTGAGCAGTGAGAATGTGTACGTGTGAAAATCTATAAACAGTAAAAGCGAAATACAAATGGGGAATAAGTTTGTTATGAATAAAGGTGAGATAAGAATATGTAAAAGGCAAAATGAAAAATAAAACTGGCTCAAGACAATGATGTTTTGCCACACAAACCCTCTAGATTATTGATAGAGCAAGGCCTTGAGGGTGAGACCAGAAAGAAGTCTCTTGAAGTTATTATACATTCGGGATGTGAAAAATAAGCTTAAGTCAGGGGACAGACTGATTTGACCCAATGTTCCTGCAGGGTTGTTCATTGTACATAAAACTTCCAGCTATAGACCATTTCTGTAAAGACATATTCGATGGAGGGACAGCTTCCCTCTGCAGCTTGGTACCATTCTTCGAGGCATCCTCTTGCTTCACAAACCATGGAATTCCCATAACTATACACCAACCACATTGTACACCCAACAAATAAACGTTTAAACTAATATGGGTGGAGGTACCTCGACTTACAGTGATGAGTTTTGGAATGGGAAAAAGGAGGTTCCTGACCTAAATCTCAGAGAACTTTTAGTAACGTGTATAAATGTTTGAGAATATTCGATAGATGAGTAAACATGAAGATAATGTAAGCATGGACAGATGGAAAGTATGAATAATCTCTATATATAAAAATGGATGTATGTATGTGTGTGTGTGTTCCACATACACTCTGAAACACATTGAGCAATTTCAACCAAACTTGGTATGCATATGACTTACCATCTCGGAAAGAACACTGTGGGGATAAGACATCACTGGCACCAAAGGGCAGGTGTGGGAAGGGGGTGTGAAAGGGGTGAAATGTAAAAATAACCTAAAACAACAGATATTAGTGTCTAATCCATAGTTTTCAAGGTCACTGAAATGAACAGTAACACACCCAATGCCCTTTAAGTCCAAATTCAGCCCCAGTAGGGAAGGGGTGACATGTAAAAATAACTGAAAACGACAGATATTGGTGTCTACTCCATAATTTTCGAGGTCACTGAGATAAATAGTGACACTCCCAGTGCCCTTC
The DNA here is from genome assembly GCA_039081455.1 of Macrobrachium rosenbergii. Lineage (NCBI taxonomy): Eukaryota > Metazoa > Arthropoda > Malacostraca > Decapoda > Palaemonidae > Macrobrachium > Macrobrachium rosenbergii. The sequence continues at coordinate 11,486,813 of JANJGK010000053.1, read as the reverse complement.
AAATCCAAATTCAGCCCCGATAGGGAGGAGTGAGAAGGGGGTGGGAAGGGGGTGACGTAAAAATAACCGAAAATGACAGATATTAGTGTCTACTCAATAGTTTTCAAGGTCACTGAGATGAATAATGACACTCCCAATGCACTTTTAAGCCCAAAGTCAGCCCCGATAGAGACAAGGGTGAGAAGGGAGTGGGAGACGTAAAAATAACCAAAAACGACTGATATTAATGTCTAATCCATAGTTTTTGAGGTTGCTGAGATGAATGGTGATACTGCCGGTGCCCTTTAAGGCTAAATTCAGTCTGATAGGGAGGAGAGAGATGGGGTGGGAAGGGGATGACATGTAAAAATAACCAAAAACGACAGATGTTATTGTCTAGTCCATAGTTTTCGAGGTAGCTGCAAAGAATAGTGACACTCCCAATACCTTTAAGTCCAAGTTCAGCCCTGATAGGACAGGGTGTGAGAAGGGCCATGGGAAGAGGGTGATATGTAAACATAACCGAAAACGACAGATACTGGTGTCTAATCCATAGTTTTTGAGGTCACTGATATGAATAGTGACACTCTCAATGGGGTGTGAGAAGGAGTTTTCGAGGTCACTGAGTGAATAACGACACTCCCAATGCCTTTTAAGTCCAAGGTCAGGCCCAATAGGAACGGGGTGAGAAGGGGTGACATGTAAAAATAAACGAAAACGACCCATAGCAGTGTCTAATCCATAGTTTTTGAGATCGTTGAGGTGGATAGTGACACTCCTGATGCCCTTCAAGTCCAAGTTCAGCCCTGACAGGAAGGGAGTTGAGAAAGGGCTGGAAGGGGTTAACATGTAAAAGTACCCAAAAACGACAGATACTGGTGTCTAATCCATAGTTTTTGAGGTCACTAAGATGAAGAGTGACACTCCTGATGCCCTTCAAGTCCAAATTCAGTCCCGATAGGAAGGTGGTGACATGTAAAAATAACCAAAAACAACAGATATTAGTGTCTAATCCATAGTTTCCGAGGTTGCTGAGATGAATAGTGACACTCCCAATGCCCTTTAAGTCATAGTTCAGCTCCGACAGGAAGCAGGGTGAGAAGGTAGTTAAATGTACAAATAACTGAAAACTAAAGATACTAGTGTCTAATCCATACTTTTTGAGGTCGCTGCGATGAAAAATAAAATGTAAAAAATGACATATATTAGTATCTAATCTATAGTCTTTGAGGTTGCTGGGATGTACAGAGACACTCCCGATGCTCTTCAAGTCCAAGTTCACCCCGATAGGAATGGTGGGTGAGAAGTGGTGAAATATAATATGTCAATGTAACTGAAGCAACTATCTCAACAGGAAAGGGAGAGAGTGAGAGAGAGAGAGAGTGAGAGGGAGAGGAAGTGAGAGAGAGAGCAGAGGGGGTGTTGAGAGGAGAAAGAGAGAGAGAGAGAGTTTATCAGCTTTCATTCAGAGTTTTCCTGGGCAGCACCAGGTTGGTCAGCTAGTGTGAAAATAAAAATGGGGCAAGACATGGGAGGATTGCCACACATTTCTGATAATTCACTCTGTTAAAAAATACCCTCTGTTCTGGTATTTTTACAAACCAGCAATATGGCCACATTCCTTTTAGTGTTCCTTAGATATTACAGGGCATCTATTTTACTAATCTAAATTTACCCATTATCTTCATATGATTGAAATATTATAATCATACAAGTACTTAACCAGCAATCTCCATTCTGTATAACTCTAGAAATGCTTTTGAGACAATCCACTGTAGAATAGTCATATTTTACTTCCACAAACGTAAGTGTTTAGTAATCCATTACTACACACACACACACACACACACACACACACACACACATATATATATATATATATATATATATATATATATATATATATATATATATATATATATATATATATATATATATATATATATATACTGTATTATAATATTCGATTGATTTGACGCTTTCATTGCACTTCTGTTAACTTTCTCTTTTACTTAATCTGTGTTACCATCCGGAATGTAATCATTATTAGCGACACAACTCTTTCAGAAAAATTAGCATCCATATTCACGCATGTTTGAATCTTACAAAGCCCTTCACTATATGTTCTACAATAAACAATTACGAAAACAGTATCTGAAGGACTGAGATATATGCCAAAAATATTTCCTTAATGGGGTTCGATTTCATGGCTACAAGAAAACCAGGCTTTAGCCTCAGCATGGATTCTACTTTCACAATATCAGGGAATATACCTCCGTTATGAGGGAATGGGAAACAGTCGGGAAAGGGATAAAGGAATTTTTATGGGAACTGGTGCGGTCTTTAAATGCATATACAATCATTTGAAGAAAGAGTGAATAGACATTTATTTTGGATGAGGTCTGAAGGGTTGTGATTGTGCTAGTATTTTTTTTTATAAATGCGACAAATGAGAATAATAATGAACAAAACTTCTCAGATGGTCAGTGGATTCCTCGATTGCTGGACGAATGGAGAGAACCATGATTTTACTTCTGATGTAATTCTGACAATCCTTTCCGGAAATAAGTGGAAAAATTGATGAATAGGAGAAGTGAGTGGCAGAGATAAAATGCATTGAGGCTGCCTCATGGGAAATATTAATATTAATTTGAGGTAAAAAATAAAATATGTTTCTGCAGGTCCATAAGTGATAGCACAAATTTAGTGAGCCTGTATTTTGTGAAGACTTTATTACCTTTGGATTTTCTATTGTCAGTATGTCTAGATCTTTATTATTATATCTGAAATTTTGATTTATTTGTTCCGTCCTTAGAATTATCAAGTTTCCGAATTTTAGTTGCTTTCACTTTTATTTCATTTAATCACGTACTAAAATACAATTTTAGAGGTTATTCTATTGTGTACTAGCATTAGTTTGTATCAGACTCAAGGGTA
>JANJGK010000053.1:11476397-11481397 GCA_039081455.1 Macrobrachium rosenbergii | reverse complement strand
ATATATATATATATATATATATATATATATATATATATTATATTGTCACGAAGTGTTCCAAGTACCTGGTTATTACACTTCAAAATTCAAAAATTTACCTCACTTCAACCAGATACCTGAACTCTCATAACAATAAAAATTATGACTGAGTACTCTAAAGGTAACAGTGATCCTTTAAAAAGCTTATTAATCACATGAAAAATCAAACTTAGTTTATCAAAACAAGTGTGAGGTATCAACAATTAAACAAGGAATATACTAGAGCAAAAGGGCATCACTTCATTAAACAACTTTAACAGTTTTGCTTGTCTTAATTCACTTCAGCAAAACTAAAAGAACAAAACATGCTTATGACTTTGCCTTAGGCACACAATTAATCCTATTCACTGGTGGTCAGTAAATGAAACACTGTTTTTTAAAAATATTAAATACAAAAGTTTATTTTTAAATTCAAAATTTACAATTAGAATTCACACTCTGAAAAAAATTTACTATTACTTGAAAACAACACAAAATCTAATTAATTCTTCAGTTAAATTACAAAGGTTAATTTATCAAGAAATTTAATCAATCAAGCAAAATTTAAACTATCAAGAATTACTCAAGATTTGAAAAGAAAATCTTAATAAATGAAAATTAAATCAAGTATGCAATGATAAATTATTAAGAAATACTTAAATTGCTACGTAAATAAATGCTAAATCACAAATATACAAAATGTGAAAAATTAAGAGATTGCAAACACAAGAACACACAAAATACACAAATGATTTACCAATAATAATTTCACTAAGGCAAAAATTCCTCAATATACCTTATTATACCATAGTAATAATAAGTAAAATTCACTTTACCTTACACAAGCTTGTGAAAACTTTCGCAAAATCACCCAAAATGCAGGTGCTTGACATTCAAGAAACACACTTCTGATAGGCACCATTACAAATATATACACTTTTCCTACATTCAAATCTCAAAAGCTAAATTTAATATCAATGACCACACAAATATTTTACGTTAATAACTTCTCTCTCTTGAAGAAAGAGAGAGAACCACACAAAAGGTCACTGAAATCAGAAATGAGCAAATTTTAGGATTCCATCTACAAGTAAAACAACCAGATGATGTCATTATTAAGGCATTTTGGGAACAAGATACGAGAGAAAGTTCTAGAAAAGGAAGATGACGTCACTTCCAGAGCAAAATGTTTTGAACTGCAATCTTACAAAACATGACGCAATCGATTGAGACTTGCTTTTACCCTCAAAAAGGCGTATGTGACTCGAACAGAAAATCATGTAGGACGCGATCAGAACAATACGTGATCAGAGCAATGTAATCTTAAACATGACGCAATTACCATGCACTTCGGTGCAATAACTTCTCCGTTTCTCAAAAAAGGTACACATCTTTACCAGAAAGTCATATGGGACAAAGCTTATAAAGAAATCACAACACGACTTGACTGTTATCCCAACCTGTCAGTGCTCAGCTGAAAACAAAGCACTCGCTAATCTTAACTGATGGCAGCTGAATCAAAACACAACATCTGGTCTAACTCGAATCTCTCTTTCTCCCACTACATATTATTAATTCTTGTGAGAACTGACACTAGAAAGACATTCACATACAGCTAATACTAATATACAGAATACACGAAAACTAGAACAGTAATTATATCAAAATCATGGAATGATGTACATATTACAAAGCAATATGATATAAAAGTATATGTATAAATATATATATATATATATATATATATATATATATATATATATATATATATATATATATATATATATATATATATATTTATATATATGCACATGGACCATAGAATTATTCTACAGGGGAGAGATGAATGTGGAGTACAAAATGAGGAGGCAGCCCTGAGGAGCATCCTTCAGGCACATGTAAACCCTGCCAAAGTAGAGATGACCTCCCAGTACCTCAGAAAGAACAGCCCTCCATCAGTAGCGATCTCTTGAAGAGGAAAGGAGTGGTCTACTAAATACTGTGCCCCAAGAAGAGGTGCCACCAATTTTTCATTGGTATGAAAGTAGTTAGCCTTTCTAAGAGAATCTCCACCGATCAGCATGAAGGGGTGGTGTACTAACACTGCAGGAGGGAACACAGCAATGCCCCAAAACTCCAGTAGATAATAAGGAATACCAGAATCCTCGGTGGCGACATGGACCACCACCGCCTCCGCTATAAGGAGGCCCTCACCATTCTGTGGTGGAAACCTACGCTAAATATTACTCAGGAAACCTTTCTCCTGCTGACCACCATAAGGAGAACAATGGGGAGTCCCCGGGCACCAACCAATCAGCACCTGCATTGGTAAGTCAGACTTGCAGCCCATAAGAGGCCTCCTGGAATATAACTAAATTAAAAAATCACCCCCTTCTTTTGTAAGCCAGTTTTTGGGTATACATACTTCCTGCATGTACCCCTGCATCCCAGACCATCCAAGATTGGAAGATGCAAAATATACCGGAAGGTGCATTAGCAATGCTCTGGTAGACATCAGAGGTGCCTTACACTGAGGGACCTGGGACAACCTGAACGAACTGTAAGGTCTGTAAGGTAAGGTAAGGTCTGGTGCCATTTGCCTCCTTCAGTGGTAGTGAGCAACTACCGAAGTGCCGGAATAATAAAGGAACTTCGGACAGCTGCTTTATAATTTCCCTGCTGGATTGGAGAAACTTATACTCCAAGTTAAAAAGGCAAAATGTAAGCTCAACGGCGTACAGAGTCCCATTCTTTTGAACAAAATAATAATAATAATAATAATAATAATAATAATAATAATAATAATAATAATAATAATAATAATAATAATAATAATAGCAAAATGTACATCATGTTATAAAATTGGAAGAAAGCATTCGAATGCATTTACGGAGACTTTTTAACCTGCCTTGGAGAAATAATGAGTATATTTTCATAACTTCATAATGAAGTATTGCTTAGTAATTTCCCTTGACGCTTGCCCCTGTGCCTAAGGTTATGTTTTTTTATTTATCTTTATTACTGAGCCTTTTCTTGTGGGATCGCTACGTAAATATGATCGTTCACGCTTTCTTGATTGTATATTCTCTAGGGCAACTTCTTGTATGTGGTATTGTTACTAAATTTGAGGGCCGTTTTCGAAATTTTTCTCATTGTTTCATATAATTTCGTTTTAACTGTATTTTCTTTTTTAGTTTTTCAATTATTTCAGGCATATTAATTCACTAACAGAAAGTATTTGATTTTAGTTGACAGTGCGTATATATGGAAAGAAATAGCGTGTCTTTTTTTCTCGAGAATAATTATGATTTTGTCAGATGTAGTATGTATTATTGTTTCTGTTCTCGTCAAATTCGTGCCATTCTTTCTCCTGATTTTGCATCCATCTAATGATCTGAATCATGCAAAGGTAAAGTATTTTGACTATACTCGCTAAAAAGCAGAGGATTTTCATCAGTAACGAAACATTGTAAACTCTATATCGATTTCTCAATCGTCACTTGTTCTTGCACTTCATGACTTTTTTTTTTTTTACCGGGATTAATGAGAAGATTCCTAATCATGAGGCATTGTCCTTCTCTTCATGGAAACTTTCAGGAGATAATGGTGATAACGACGACGATGTTGACGGTGAATTAGCAGTAATTAAAGCTGAGATTTAAGTCTTAAAAAGTTATCAAATTAGGAATGAGAGAAGATGCTTTTTATACGCAGTTTAGATTTAAAGATTTAAAATGCCTGGTACGGGAATTCCTAATTAATAATTAATTAGATAGAAGTCCAGCTTCAAAGTCTGACAAAAAAATCTATCCATTAGTAATGATTAATCTAATTTCTTAATTTTGAAGATGGCAGAAGCGACCTTTTATCTAATAATCTGGGTTCAGATGCTTATTTGTCGATTAATATACTGTATTTCCGTTTGGATGGCTTGATTGCTTCACTCCAGTTAGAAATTAAGTTTTGCGCTGTAGACCCCTTTGCCTTTTTACCTTTCCTGAACTATAGGTAGCTAAGCATTTCAAGGTCAGCTGCAGCTGAAATAAGCTAACTTCATCACTCGTGTTTTGGTTAGCCGTGGAACAGCATCCGTTTTCGGCACACAACCCTTATTTTCCAGGACTATATATATATATATGTATATATATATATGTATATATATATATATATATATATATATATATATATATATATATATATATATATATATATATATATATATGTGTATGTATATGTATATATATATATATATATATATATATATATATATATATATATATATATATATATATATATGTATGTATTTCTTTTTATGATTATTGACAGCTCTGATAAGTTTACATGAAATTACATAATAAAGGCACTTGTGGTGCCCAGCCAATATGCATAAACGAAACAAGGGCAGAGGGTTAATCTAGGCTACTCTGCTGAGGAATAAAATAGACTCAGGGAATAATTTACCTAATTTATTTACACTAACACCAATCAAAACAGTCAAGGGGACAAAATTTACAGCTATACAGACTAATAAACGGTTGTAGGACCCTCTCAGAGGGTTTGAGTCACTTGCACAAGGTTGGAACAGTGTGACGGAGAACAGCTACCAGAACACACCCCTGCAATGGAGATATACAAGGAATTAATCGCAATAGGGTCATAAACGGTGTGATAAAGGCTTAGGTGGCCCTAAGTGACTGATAAACTAGGAATGAGATGGATATTCTTGGATAAAGTCAGATAGGCCCGACGCCTTTCAAAATGGTGGCTGGGTTGTAACACACTAATGAATCACAAAATTCCTCTCAAAGCATTACTTACGTTACTCTAAAGATTAGCCGGTCCTGAAGGGGGAAGTTGAAAGGAAATTACGAGCTCAAGGGAGTGTTGGAGGGTGATCTTTTAGAAGGGATTCGAGAGGAGAACAAATGGCTGAGGGATGGAGGGCGATGGATTCTGACAAACTCTTACCTGGTGTAATAAAT
>JANJGK010000053.1:11448897-11473897 GCA_039081455.1 Macrobrachium rosenbergii | reverse complement strand
AAAAAATTAAAAAGTATCGCCTTTTAACGTTAGTTTCCTATAGTCTACCACTCCAGTTAGACTCGCTAGGCTTACCATTATTCTGTAAAATTATTTACCTCCCTCCCTGTCCCTCGAAACTCCTTCTCTTTCTCTTTTTTTTTTCATTTTCCTCCTAATCTGGGAGGGAATTTTACCCATAGATGGAAGGGGGCCGTGGAGGGAAGGACCAGCTCTCAGAGGGGGCGTGGTAATAAAAAGGTTGAGAACCACTGACCTACAACATAAAGCCAAATCCCTTGTAACATCAATTTTTTTTCAGAATTTACGAGAATTTTTATCATAATTTATGATGATTATTATTATAAAAATTGTTTATTACCTTGATCAAATCAACACTGAAAACCTATAGGGCATAAAGCCAGAGGAACCCGACGTAGTTCCAGCTTCCTTCCTACATGCGTAGATCGGCAGAAAAAAATGACCGGTATGCATGTCTCTACGGCATTTATAAACCCGGTAAATTCGTACCTTTGGTGATGACGTAATAATGTATCAAACAAAATCATTCCCTTCATGGAGGAATGTAAGACAATCGGTTATTTATTGGTTTGAATAAATACACATCGATAACAAATAGAAATTGATATATATCATTCTAATATATAACCATAAACAATAATTTTAATGTATATGATTACATAGCAAGAGGTACAAATTGACGAGTTGTTGTAGTTGCCAGGTGTCACTATGTGATGGTGGATAAATGGTCCAAGGACGTTGAATTCTGTGATAGCAAATGGGTGAGCTTGGAGAGAGTGAGAAAGTAAGAGAGAGAGAGTAAGAGAGAGAGGGAGAAGATGGGGTATTAGGCCTTACCATTGTTTGCTATCATCATTAATTTGACGAGAGACTTACGAAGGCATTATCTATACGAATGAGTTGTAGGGTATCGGTAAGTGACACCTGTCGGTTTCTATTTTTCAAGAATCACCAGAAACAGGTACATTGAAATATTTAAATTTTTATTTCCGCAATGAGAAAAATCAATACTTTTCGTTTCCAATAAATTCCGCTGACTGATGAGGTGGTGGAAGACTTGCTGTTGCAGCAATTCACTTAATAATAGGAAAGAAGCAAAAAGACGTAATAGAGTGTAGTCTAAATATTCGTAATTAAAAAATGATGTAAATTCTCATGCAATATTAATGAATGCGTTTAAATTAGAACCTGAGAGAGAGAGAGAGAGAGAGAGAGAGAGAGAGAGAGAGAGAGTTTATCGGTTGTTATTCAGAGTTTTCCAGGGCAGCGCTGGGCTGGTCAGCTAGTGTATATATATATATATATATATATATATATATATATATATATATATATATATATATATATATATATATATATATATATATATATATACACACTAACTGACCAACCCAGCATTGCCCTGGAAAACTCTGAATGACAACCAATAAACTCTCTCTCTCTCTCTCTCTCTCTCTCTCTCTCTCTCTCTCTCTCTCTCTCTCTCTCTCTCTAACACCCCCTCTTCGCTCTCTCTCTCTCTCTCTCTCTCAGGTTCTGATTTAAACTCATTCATTAATATTGCTTGAGAATATATGGCTTTTTTAATTAGAAATGTTTAGACTATACTCTGTTGCGTCTTTTTGCTTCTTTCCGACTATTAAGTGAATTGCTGCAACAGCTAGTCGCCCACCTCCTCATCAGTCATCGGAATTTATTAGAAATGAAAAGTATTAAATTTTTTTAGCATGTAAATAAAAATTAGATATTTTAATGTACCTATTTTTGGTGATTTTTTTAATAGAAACCAACAGGTGTCACTTACAGATAACTACAACTCATATATATATATATATATATATATGTATATATATATATATATATATATATATATATATATATATATATATATATATATATATATATATATATATATATACACTGTTTATAGCAAAGATCATCAGAAGGAGACGTCTTACAGCATTTCATCTATTTTTTTATGAAATTCCCAAAAAGGAGCCTGTGACAAAGAGATCCTGGTATATGCTTTCGCTAATGATATTTTCATTTGTAAGGTGCGGAGAAATCTATCTATTGATCTTGTCTTCAGCCTTAAACTTTATACGGTTTACCTAAACTTCATAAACCCAACGTCCCCCTTCGCCCTATCCTGGCCTCCTATAAAACTCCTAATTACAAATTAGCCAAATTCCTCGTTCCCTTCTTGGAACCCCTAACCAGTAACAAGTATCCTGTATCTAACTCCGAACAATTCAAACAACGCATGCTTTCACAAGATTCTGATCTTTTCATGACAAGCTTTGGTATAGAATTGTTATTCACCAACATGCCAATCAAGAAACCATAGATATCATTTTTTTTTTCCCAACACCTGGTTTATTACATCGTAATTTTAACCGCTCCCTTTTTAAGACGCTTTTGGAACTGGCCGTGTTGGACACTGCCTTTATTTTTAACGGCATACTTTTCAGGCAAATTGAGGGGATGGCCATGGATTCTCCTCTCGGACCTTCGTTCGCTGACATCTTTATGTGCTTCCCGGAGGAGCACATTCTCGATGAGTGTCCCTTGGCCTATCGTCCTCTATTTTATGCTACATTTGTAAATGACACTTTTAGTTTATTTAGACAAGACAAGACAAGACAAGACAACGATGCTGAGCGCTTCTTAGAATTTCTAACTCTCATCATCATAATATCACCTTCACCATAGAAAATGAACATGACTCAAAATTAGCATTCCTAGACATACTTGTGACTAAAGATAATGATAGGTTCAGTACCTCTATATTTAGGAAGAAAGCTTTTACCGGCCTGGGTCCAGTTTGTATAGCTTTTGCTTTTTCAATTTTAAATTAAACTCTGTTTACACCTTTTACATCGTGCTATATCCCTTCCATCAGACTGGACCCTCTTTCACAAAGAAATCGTCTTTCTAAAACAATACTTCTCCAATAACTGTTTCCCTGCTCACATCTACAGGATTCTTAAAAAACTGCTTAATAAAAAGATCTCTAACGCACCTAAGACTTCTGACATACCAAAACTCCCATTATACGCAACCTTTCCTTGTACATATGATGAATCCTTTCAGAAGGATGTCATTGAGGCTGTTCAAAACTATATTGGGCTATTGATCTCAAATTAATACCTAAGAATCCAAAAAGTATCTGTTCTCTTTTCGGATTCAAAGATCGGCTACCGCCTTTGACGTCGTCTGGTGTTGTCTATGAATATAGTTGTCCGAAATGTAATTTTGGAAAATATATCGGATCCACCAGCGGCTTCTCAGGGTGAGGGCCGATACCCACAGGGGTTAGTTATAGAACAGGATGCCGCTTAGCTAATCCAGAATCTTCTAACATACGTAATCATATAATCAAATACAAAACAGAAATCAGATATGAAAATTTTAAAATTATTGGGCACACAAGCATTTCGCAAGAACCATTCATCCTCGAAACATTAAATATTAAGCAACGTGTTCCCTCACTGAATTGTCAAATGACTGCTGTAGCCTTATATTTATCTTAATTAACTCTGCCTGCCTGAAGAAATCTTTGCATATTATATTCTTAGTTTGTTTTTAGCCTCTGAATAGAAGGTCAGTTTCCAGTGTTCTTAAGTTTGTATTTATTTAAGTATGTTGTTTGTTTTAACTCTTCTCTATCTGAATACATCTGTGTTTAAATATGTTGTCCTTCCTCATCAATCTAAAATCTTGTACGTTCTGTCCTTATGAGTTTTAGTTCACTTTGTATTTAAAAAAAATTATGATTTAATATTTATACATTGTACTTTATTATTGTAGATACCCCTGAAGATGTGATTGAGAATCACGAAACGTTGGAATAAATGGTTTACTATGTCAGCTGCTTCTATGTTCCTGCCGTTGACCCAGATGAATATATATTATATATATTTATATATATATATATATATATATATATATATATATATATATATATATATATATCTTTTTCTATCTAAATAATAATAGTGAATGTTTGTGTTTGTCTGCTATAGAATTCCGAACAGCTGGACAGACCCAGTCAAAATTACAAGAACATAAAAAAGCGGTTAGGGACTTCACGCACAACAGCGTTATAGCTAGACATTGTTGGGAGAATAATCACGTCATGAATTGGGAGGGAGGCCATAGAAGAGGGGGGGGGGCTTTGATAAATAATTGCAACACATTAGTTGGCAATGAAGCCCTCAGCAGGAGGACAGACATAGAGACAGGCTAGACTATCGTTCCATAAATTTAAATTTAAAGCAGTTTCTCGAGGCCCCTGATACTGGGTCTCCCTCACCTCCCCCAACCCCCCAAGGTCGTCGAAGTGGCAGTTGTCGCAGAAACAGCAGGAGGCACTGATGGTGAAATTTGTTCCCCACCCACGAATCACCTAGTCACTAGTAACGAGCACTGTACGATCGAGAGACGTTCTTTAAGAAGACTACTACATCTGGCTCTCAGACAGGAAACGGCAAATACATAACCGTCATTTCTTAATTTATGCCGAAAGATTGTTCGATGGTGTCCTGGACCGTTACAAAAAAAAATAAATAAAATAAAATAAATAAATAAATCGTCAATTGTCTTCTTGAGAAATGTGTATTTTTTTATTCAGTTGGCTTAAGAGGACCGTTGTGAAAACGGCCGAAAGCTCCCTTGTTTAACCTTTTTTGTATTTTGAAAAATACAGTCGCTCGTATACATTGCTGTGGCGTTTTAGTAATTATTTCTGGTCACAGTATAGTGACGCACCATAGAAAATGAAGAGCACCATCTACTCAGACTTCTCTTCTAGTTCCAAGTTTTCTGCCCTGTCCTAAGGGGCCGTTCAAAGATTACTTGACACTTTTTTTTTTACTTTTTTTTTTGGTAATTTTTTACCTCCTCCCCCCTTGTCACGCCTCATTACACATGTCCAGAGCCCCCCCTTAGAAAATTATGTAGCATTAGCTAGTACCCTCCCCCTGAATTTGTATGTTTCTCTTTTTTTTTAATGCAATACTATACTAAAGTCTAGCCTAATACCTGGAAATTATTACCTTTAGGTTTTCCTTAATACTTTTATTTTATGATAGCAAAGAATCACAGATAAATTTGAAGTGAAAACGTTCTGTTATGCCATGCTTAGAAGAGGATTAACTTAATTTGTGATATTTTTCACAGTCGTATTTATTCATAAGTAGAGAATGTCGGAGGTCAGAAAAGGGACGAGTTCGTGAAATTCCATGTCATGTAATACATAGAGTAACAGTGGTAAAGTACAAACAAGGGTTGAGTTTGTGATATTTTTTAAACATAGAATTATGCAAAAAAAAAATAATAGTAATGATAAATACAGTATTCTCAATATTACTAAAATATAATAAAAGTCTATTGCAGAATCTTTACCATCTCTCTTTTCTCCTTCTACATTTACATCTTTTCAAAAACACAAAGGAAAAAACCTGAAAATGTAACGTAATTTATGGCTACACCCCCTCCCACTACTGTCACACTCATAACACTTCACAATAATCCCCTCTCCCCATTGTCACACTCATAACACTTCTACAAGGCGTTACGTAATTTTTGAACGAACCCTAATCCCAACCTGAGGACAGTATGAGCTGAGCTGATGAATTCCCGTGTTGAAAAGACTCGGCGTCGGCGTCAGGAAACCACAGCATCGACAATGTTCAGGGGCGCACAGAACCATAAAGTTTAGTACTGCCGGAAATTACGTCGTTGTTGCGTAGGCGTGTGTGGAGAGAAGTAACTAAGAGGGATTTAGTTCAGGAAAGGTGGAAGTAAACTATTTTGAAGTAACATAAAGAACGATAATTAACTTTACTTGAGTAGTTAACATATATCTCTGGGAAATAGGTGAATTAATTCTTATTTGTTCAGTTTTCCCTGTGTTGTGGAAAGCTATTTGAACTGTGAGCCTTTATTCCACTGTTGTAAAGCGTTTAAGACTCCTTGCTTAATTTTAGATTCGTGTATGGAATCACCCAATTCATTAATGTTAGTAATTGAATGACTCGTTGAACTGTCGTGGTGTATTTCAAAGACAGCTCACGACAGAGGCGTCGAAATATACCTTTGCCTCTACATGAAAACAAGTTAGTAATTTTTTCGTTAATGCGCATTATTGTCAATATTATTTGATGTTAATTGTGCCTGTGTCTTCTTATAAACTGGATTAAATTAAGGTTGTGTCTGAGCGAATGTTTGTGTGCTTAACTAACCATTGTGGGTAGAATTCAGGACTAGATTTTAAATTAGGCCTTTTCATTGTTGTCTTCAGAGAATCCTTTGTAACAAATACCTTAACGCAACACGCATTTATTCAGAATCTGTTTGGGAGTCTCTCTCTCTCTCTCTCTCTCTCTCTCTCTCTCTCAAGAGTTAATTTACAAATTCTTCGTATTTGCGTGAGTGTCGCTGCTACTGTAATTTTCATAAGACCTTACCATTTAGTGGTAATTTTAAGAGTTGCAGGCTCCTCACACGTTAGACTCAATTTGTCTTATCCACGTCAAAGAGAGAAAGAGGTTATAATGAACGGCTATTACTCCGGCTTAGAGAACATTGAGATTTCATTTTTTCTCAATCGACCATTCGACAGTAGAAGAAAGTATATCCAGTCACTCTGTGTACGAAAGTGCTGTAATAATTTCAGTTGTGTTGGATCCATCCTGTACAAAGTTCATCTCAGGTACTTGTAGTAAATTGTATTCAAATTGGTGATACTCTAATTCCATTGACTTTCATTGTCATTGCATTTTTATTTTGTCTCTTAAACTAGTTGATTTGTATTCCATTTGTATTTGTGCCTGTTTCATTTTTTGTTTATGTTTTTTATTTTGTTTATTTTTTCTATCATATTATTGCTTGATTTGGCAACCTTTATATTTGATCCATTTGGGCCGTTAATGTTTTTCTTCATTCATCTTGCATATCATTTTGGGTCATTACACCTTGAAGTGACTCAATGATTTATTTGATTGCATTTTTGAAGTATGGAACGATTTTCTGTGCATTTGTGTGTCGTCTTATTAAATGAAGCGAATGTTGTGATTAAATTTATCACAGTGTAAAACCAATGACATCATTTCAAGACCACTGTGGAAGTCCATAAAATAGAAGTATTATTCTTGCCTTTGTTCCTGAATTATAAATCAATACAAGATGAAGTTGCTATTGGTAAAGAGAGACTGGAAACTACAGTAAGTCTATCAGTATGTAAGTAATTGATAGTTGTAATTAAAGCACGGGTGAAGTGGAGACACCTAGGAGACAGTCTACAAGATTTGACTAGCCATCAAGAGGTATACTGGGAGGTGGGTGGGGGTTGACTGTGAGCTCTTCGTGCAATCTCAGGTAGCTGAGAAAGAGAAGGTAATAATTGCTCGTCTTATTTGATCTTCACTTATTGTTTAACACTCCATATATGTGTGTGTGTGTTTGTGTGTGTGTAAACATATCAGGATATAAAATGCAAGATTTTTTGCCTTTATTCTAAGCCATTTGCAAGCAAACTACATGACTGCATGTAACAGATAAAAAAATTACAAAGAAGATTCGGATTTGCAAAACATGCTGAAGATTAGAATTGAAAAAACTTGGTGTATAAACATTTACAGGTCAGGAACAGCGATCTAGGATTATCACAGATGATTGAGACAACTAAGGAAAGGCACCGGTAATAGCTCTGATTACAGTGCCAACGAATTTTAGTTTCTCTTGTAATTCTTCTTCTAACATCTTGTGCTGAACGGAGTTAAGATTTCATAGACTTGGGGTTAAATCGGTGCTATTTTCCTTTGTTAGCTGTAATAATGCAGGATTGATGAAGTTTTGGGAAGCTATATGTGATTTTCCACCTAAGTGTACAAAAAGAGCATTTTTCTGTGTTAACCAATTCTAAATGAATATTGATGTTGATTTCTTCTGTCGTTTAATTCATTACTTGTTCGAGGGGGATTTAAAAGACAAAGTAAATGTTCATTGCCAATCCTTGGTTTATCCGATTACGTGAGAATCCTAGGCAGTTGTTCCTGACCTGAAGCCCAATCCTAAAGGTAATTACGTTTCTATACATTAAAATGATTGTATACTAACTTTTTTTTTTATTCTAATTTCCGATGTTGTTTGTGAAACCGAGTCTTCCTTTCAGTCTTCTGTCTCCATATGTGTGGTTGCTGGAAAATACCTCAGAGTTAAAGGTGAGAGAGCTAAAACTTCATTATCTGATCTTCTCACATGGCCATGCACTCTGTTTATATATATATATATATATATATATATATATATATATATATATATATATATATATATATATATATATATATATACACATAGTTAGATACTTCTACATAGCAAAAACAACACGAGAAGTGAATGATAAATCCCATGAACCCCAAGTACGTTATGTTTTTTCCTTAATAGTGATCCATTTTATTCCTTAATGGGCACTAAATGTTTGAATGCTCAATAAAGTTCATCAAAGCTCAACGAAGGTTAATCATTAGAATCATCCAGTCTTAAGATGACTTACCAATCTTCTTCTTCTTCGTTTTAACGTGCTTTTATTATGACCCATTAATAAGGACAGACAAACGAAGGTAAAAAGAAGACCGAAGAGGAAAGAGACAACGACCCCATCCGGTGTAAGTTCTCGGAGGCAATAACGGCTCTTAAATGAATTCATAATCGGTATCAACCAATAATACCCGCGAAAAATAATGATCGAGGGTGAATTTGCCCCTCGAATGTCCTTGCAAATCCCACTTCTTGCTCGAGTACTTAATCTGCATGTCATATAGTTTCTGAAGAAGTTCCCCTCCCGACAGCAGCAGCTGCAGATAATTAGCTAATTAACCCAGCAACATAATCCCCTTTGGGGCAGCCATTGCAATTTCCTGTTTCTCTATTTTCGTCGAGTTGCTAGAAGTGATTGGATGGTTCATTGCTCTCGCCTTTCTCTTTCCGGGTTCAAGAGACGTGTAGGCATGGCATACGAAGATCAAGAGTAATTAGCAAGGGGAATTCAATCATTCTCAGAACAGTAATCCAGTCATCTAGGATCCAGTAAGAAAAATGTAGACCCAGAGTAAATTAAAAGACTGCTTTGACACATTATTTCGAACTCACCCATGCGTACTCGCAAATTATATGTATATACATATATATTTACAATCAGTAAGCTACAAACGTCCTTTAATATCCAATTCGCTCTACCTCGGAAATAATATATTTTCTATTATGTTACCGAAGGGGAATTTTTTAGTTGATAATAAATTCGTCGTCTCGTGAGCTCGAACCAGCGAAGGACAAGAACTCAGGACTACAGTGGACGCAATTAACCCACGCGGCCAGCAAGTGAGGTATAAGTGGATATCATCTCCCATATACAAATCGCCCGTCGAACTCAGGTGTTTGTATTTTAGAGACGATATCCACCCACCTCTGCCATGCTAACCGTGTAGTGCGTTTGTCGCACGCAGCCATATTATGACTTTTTATCACATCACCGTGATTCATTTACAATCAGTAAGCTACAAACGTCCTTTAATATCCAATTCGCTCTACCTCAGAAATAATATATTTTCATATATGTTACCGAAGGGGAATTTTTTAGTTGATAATAAATTGATAATAGGTTGATAATGAATTCTTTTCCTTCGCTGGTTCGAGCCCATGAGACGACGAACTTAATATCAACTAAAATCTAAGCACCAATGCATTAAGCCCTTATTTTGATTCCTGGACTTAGCGAGACACTTGAGGAGGTTATGGTCCATGAGGACAGTCAAGGGAAATTTATGGTCTGCATAGTAAGATTTAAAATGCTTCATAGCTAGGATCATGCCAAGGAGCTCTTTCTCGATCGTGCTGTATCTGGTCTGAGTTGAGCTTTTTGGAGTAATAGGCGATTGGGTGCCGAATGCCATTATCTTCCTGGAACATAAGAGCACCAGTTCCGACATCACTGACATCATCTGCCAGGTTGAACTGTTAGTTCGGGGTGTGAAGAACAGGTTGGCTGGTGAGTAAGGCTTTTAGATAGTTGTATGCCTTTTGGCACTTGGGCGTGCATCGGAAGGTTTGGTTTGCCCTGAAGTTTGCGATGGGGTCAGCCATATCAGCGAAATTTGAGATGAACCTCCTGAAGTATTGCACCAGTCCCAAAAGTTGCTGCGCATCCTTTTTTTTTTTCTTCAGATAAGGCATCACTCTGATGGCTCTGACATTGGCATCTTTTGGCATCAGTTTGCCACTGCCAACCTGATGACCGGGGTAGGTAATCTCAGCTTTGCCAAACTGGCACTTCTTCAGGTTTATGACCAACTTTGCTTGTTGTAGGGGGGCTAACGCTTCCTTAAGAATGTCCAGGTGTTCTTCCCAGGAATTAATGTAGCTTACGATACCGTCTAAGTACACGATGCAATTCCTTATTCCAGCCAGGACTTTGTTTATAAGGCATTGAAAGCAGCTTGAGGCATTCTTAAGGCCGAACGGCATGACCTGACACTGGTACATGCCACTGGGCCTGGTGAATGCTGTTAAGGGGCGCAACTCCTCTGACAGTGGCACCTGCCAGTACCCCTTCTCTAAATCAATCTTGCTGAGGAAACAGGGAACTGCCTAAGCTGTCCAACCATATTTCAGTCCATGGCAAAGGGTATGACTCTGTTTTGGTAACCTCATTCAGCTTGCAAAAATCAATGCACAATCGATCTCCACCCACTTCCTTCAGTACTAGGACAACTGGCTGTGGCTCTACTCTATCAGGCCCAGGTCAAGTTGCAGCTGGACATGTTGTTGGATCCTTTCCGCTTGCTGCGGATTGACCTCGTAGTAGCCTTGGGTGATGGGAGTGGTGTTTTTGTGCGCAATGATTGTGTGCTCGGTCATGACAGTACAACCCAATTGATCTTCCATTGTTAGAGGATGTTGTTGCAGCAGTTGCACAATATCTTGGTGTTGTTGATCAGTCAAGCCTGGGGTGATCGGTTCTGTTAGTCAGCTCGGAGTTGGTAGCTGGGGGTGGCAAGGGAGTGAGGGCACCCACCATCGGGGTAGGGTGAGGCGCTGTCGGTTCCGGTTCCCGGCAGCGGCGGGGTTTCTGCAAATTTATGTGGAGCCATTTTGAGTGCCTCTTTCGGTGGGGTCCCGTGAACTGGGTTTCCAGGGGGTGTGTGGCACCAGTATGGAGGACCAGGACTTTGTCACCGACCTCGAAAGCTCGTGCTGTCACACTTTTATGTAATCTTAGTTTCACCAATTCCTGTGTGGCCTGTTCCATAGCTTGTGCAACCACCCGAACAACTCGTAGTTTCTTCTGGTTATTGGGGAATTCCTCTGCCCACTTAGCACATTCTGGTTCAGCCCAGGCCTCGTACGGCATGTCAAGGGGGCCCCTGGTTGAATGGGCAGTCAGGAGTTCAAAGGGGATGTGCCAGAGATTTCCCGAGGGCGCCTGGCAGATGGCAAAGAGCTCATAAGGGAGGTCCTCTTCCCAAGTTCCTCCCCCTTCATGCTTGAGTTTAGCCAGTGTGGTGCCAAGGGTTTGGTGGAATCACTCCACTATCCCATTGGCTCTCAGGATGGTAAGGTGTGGAATGTATGTGCTGGACGCAGTGGCTCACCATGCTACTTCAGAACTCTTGTGACATGAAATGTTGCCCTTGATCTGTCTGAGTCGTGGTTGGGAACCCAAAACAGCAGAAGAACTTGATAAGGGCCGTCACTGGATTTTTTGAGCTCTTGCTTCACACAGGAGTGGCTCCAAGGTAGAAGGTGAACCGGTCAGTGATGGTTAGGCAATGGGCTTTGCCACTTTTGCTCTTGACGCACCCTTGGGGTGTATAATAATCAGTGACAGCGTCCTTAAAGGGGACGCCAACGAGGGAGTTTCTCATGGGTGCCTTGGGGACATCTTCATTGGGACGTCCAGTGATCTGGCATGGGGGGAGGGGGGGCACGAGGATACGAAAACCTCCACCGATTTTCTCATGTTAGGCCAGAAAAACTTCCCCGTCAGGGCCTTCAGAGTACGGGTGACCGCGAAGTGTCCTCTGATACCGTCGTGAGCCAGCTGGAGGAGCTTTGGCTGAAGGGCAGAAGGTACTACTATCAGCCAATGAATCACTTGGGCAGGCTTTTGCCGTCCCTTGGTTACTCGGTAGAGTACGTCATCATCTATTAGGTAGGTGTCCTTCACAAGATCCAGAAGTTCTTCCTCCATCGTTTAGGCGTCAGGATTTAGATTTTGAGTTGTGTATTTCTGCAAATGTCATGAAACGTCCCCTACCTGTAACCGTTGAGATTGCTTGATAACATGACATGAGGTTTTTGATATGGATTTAAGGGATAGAAATAGGAATATTAAATGAAACATACTTATTTTTTGTATGATGCTGGACCTTGGAAGTATCAGCTATGTACTCCTATAAATACTTTTTTTAATAGAATAAACGATATCCTGCATAATTTCAAAATTATACATTTCATAAGTATTTTAACTAAATTTTCTGCTTTTAACATCCTCTTTCAATTTGAATCAAATTGCTTACTCTGTAACACCCTGTCACGTTAAGTGATGGTTTTGCGGGAACTGCTGGTTCCCCGCTTGTTCCCTTTTGTGGATTGCTGCCTCCTTACCTTCAAGTTTTTTTTGTTTTGATGTTCTCGTCGGTGAGCTGCCGGTTTTCTGTCGTCAGTCGGGTCTGGTAGGGCAGCGAAGGTAGCGGCTGTGGCAGCAGCAGCAGGCAGTTTTTGGAGTCGACGTTGGTCGAGTTTTTGAGCAGCAAATTGGAGCACGCCTACGAAGTGGAGCACGTCGTAGAGGTGGAGTGTGACCATGAGTAGTCGTGTGACCACGAGCTGCTCATCTTTGATGACAGCGTGAGGCTGTCCTGACGTCTCCATCGGGGTATTCTGGTTGGTGGGTTTTTGTCCCTGTTGCACAGCTGAGGGCTGTCTTGGTGCCCCGATGGAGGACTTATGTTTGTTTTTTTTTCTCTTTCTGCCTGCTGTTGTTTTATTTGCCTTTTATTTAAATTTTAAGCTACCTTTTGTTTAGGACGTTAATCGTTTGTTTAACTTTATTTTGTTTAGTGCTGCCTCTTGGTTTTTTTTTTTTATGCTTATGGTTTTATCTTTTTACCAGACCTGTCTCACTTGTAAATATTTGTAAAAATAAATTAATTTTAAGCTCATTTTATTGTTTTTGTTGTTTTTTCCTCCTTTGTTTGTTGCATCTGCCGTCAGTCATGACAGCCCCGTCCTGAGTATGTTAAAGAACCTGCGTAACGGCCCACTCGGGTCGTTACACACCCACTTCCACCTTAATTCCTTTGCAAAACAGACCAACTGTGAGAAAAAAATCTTAATCTGCTTTTCTCTCCAAATCCAATGTATTTATACATATGTTTTTTTTTTTAAACTGAAAAAATTTGTCGAGTTGAAACAAGGTATTCAATACAGATAAAAAGTGTTTAAAAAAATTACCAGCTGACTATTGCATATGAAGATTAAAGTACTGAGATCTAAGAAGGCTTTCCAAACCAGTTCGGCACAGCACTCATTTATTTTTAGGATCATTTCATTCAGTCTAGTGTATTTGGCTAGTCCTAAAAGAAGTTCACAATTGTTTTCAAAACCATAGTTGTCAAATCCTATGTTTTTTTTCTTTTATGAAGAACAGTATTTACCTTCCTAACGGAACACCATTACTGAGCGCTTTGACCAACGGGGTTGGAGGCTGCAAAGCCGCCTAATATTCTCTACCTCAGTGTCCTCTCGACCAGAAAGCAGAAAGTTCTCTAATGGGCCCTAATGCTGTAAAGCCGTTTATTCTCTTCAATGGGCCGACTTTGACCACGATACACTTTTATCTCAGACATTCCAGGCATTATTACTGAACTTTTATTGGTTTCTGTAAAGAACAGACTACAAAAAATTGCAGTAAAGGTTGGTTGAACCTTGAGCAAACTCATTGGAAGCGAGATACTCCTTTAATGCAGCAAAAGTTATGCGGAAAGTCAATTACTCTTTGTCTTTGGTGCTTTTCCTATTCCCATTTTCATGTAGCCTATGACTGCGTTCTCTTTGTAGTGTTCTTCTGACTTAGTTGCGTTTTTAGAACTGAAGAACATGGCATAACAACAGCTTATGCATCTTGTTAACCCCAGTTTTTCATTAATGTTTATGGAAAACGGAAATTTGTATCCATTTTCAGTCTATCTTAAAAGGGTTTTTTGATTTCCCTTATCCCCATGTAAACGAGAGGAAATAAATAAATATATGAACTTTCATTCATTTCTCCTCATGCACACTGGAAATGATTCAGTTCGCAATACAGGCATTAGGAAGAAAATAAAAATAAACCGAACTAATAATGCACAGTACTTGAAGTAAAAGCATTCGATCATCTTCCAGTACACAGAACTTCCTCTCACTTCAGAGTTTAATTACAACTGCGAGGAGCATCGAAAAGAAGATGGTTTTAATTTCGAATCTATTAAGAGTTCAAAGGGATGCTCATGTGGCGTCTGGTTCTCTGTCTTCATCTGGCCACGGAATTAAAAGGGACAGTGCTTGATCGAGGGACTTTACCCTACCCTTATCTACTTATTGGTCTGAGTATTCATTCATTCATTCATATATTTATTTATTTTTTCTGGGGAAAATTTTGATATGGGCATCGCTGTCCCTCGGCTTCTTGGTTGGCAGCTTCGTTGGCAGTAACTAAGAGAAACGGTAACCTGTCTTGTTATCATTTCTCACTTTTCCGCTCCAAAAGCAAGATTTGGAATGCTTTCCTGCTTCCATTTTCCCTTCCTCCGACAATTTTCCATCTTTTAAGCGGCGGTCTTTCTCTTCCTTCGAGATTCAGCTCCAGTCTTACTCATTCCGTCCTTGTCCTTGCTGCCATCCAGAAGAGAATGTTCATCGCTCATAACTGGATCAATTTTGTCTTTTATTAGGTAGACTACAATTATCTTGTATCTTTGTTTCCTTGTATTGTCTTGAACTTGTTAATTTTCCAAAAGTACCTGGAACGCAACTTCTTATTTCTTATCAGGTTTATAGGATTTCAATGGGCTGAGGAACGGTAAGTTTGTTTTTAATGTCCTAATTTAAACTATATAAAAACTCTGGTGGTCAGACTCTCTCTCTCTCTCTCTCTCTCTCTCTCTCTCTCTCTCTCTCTCTCTCTCTCTCTCTCTTTTACTTATGGAAAGGTAAACCCCGAGTTTGGGTAAGAATCGTAAGAAGACTATAGGTAAAGGAAGAGTTACGGCAATTGATTCTCAGTCCAAAACCTGGAGAAAAGAGCCAAGTATATTTTCCTCTGTTTAAGCGTTCAAGATTCGATAATTATCTTAGGGAAGTTTAAGTAGGACAGCATAAAGAGTGTAGCCGTCTCTCCAAATGAAATTTGGATGAAGGAAATAGAGAAATGTAGATGACAGAAGACGAAAATACCGGTTACATTTCCATGCTGAAAATTATCGTCGGTTTTTCTTTATTTTATTTAGTTTTTTTTAATATTACTCTCTAGGTTCTTGTTAGCCTCACAGATATCATCAATTCCACACCCACTTCATGACTTGATTAGTTATCAGCTAAACATAGTTTCCTTACTCTGGCTTCTCGCATCACTCTTTCTTTTAAGATATTAAACAGCCGTGTAAACATAACACACCTCATCTCAAACCTAGTTCAACAGTAAACAGAGACTACCACCTACATATTCCAAAACTCTTCGGTTCCATTCTGGAAATTTTCAGTTGCTCTCACCAACTGTTATTTTATACCATACAAGCTTAAACACCCTGCACATTGACTGTCTATTGATTTTATTATAAACTTATTTTAGGTTTATGTGCGGCTTTTTTTTTTTTTTGTTCCATAGCAGGAACAGGACCCATGTACCCTTCCTTAGTGTAAACCCATGCCTCAATATCTGCTCTGGTATATTAAGTAATGTTCTGATCCTGTAAATGATAAGTTAACCATATCTCATTTACCCATACACAGTGGAACGATTCTTATCTGTCATTTTCACATCCAGACATACCTTGCTAACCGTGGTCAGCCGCTCAAACACAATATTACAAGCGTACCAAGCATCTCACTTGTAATTCCAGGAACTTCTCTTTCCCTTATTCAACCCTTACTTGCACTCCTTATATCGTCAACAGTTGTATCATAAACATTCTCAACATTTGTACTAGCCCTTTCCACTCTTCCATCATTCACTTCTGTCTGTCTTCAGCTTTTCACAATATATAAATTTTCCGGTGACTCGTGCCAACAGCCTAGAACTGAATTCAGTTCGTACAGCATCTCTCCAGTTTCACCTTTTACTCTAAGATTCCTTTGTTCATTGATGTATCTCTCTGATTTTACTTCTCTGTAGGACAATGGCTTGCCTTCTTCTTCGTTATCATTTTCGTCTTGACTACCATAACAATACTTTTATTTACCTGCATATTCTCTATTTTTCCATATGTAATAGTATCTTAAACAACTCCAGTTTACTTCCTTCATTAATCCTTTCATTTTTGCATCCGCCCACTTTGCAAGTGGAAGGCACATTACGACCGACATGTTGAGCAAATTTAGAAGTTCAGTAAGGATTTTGTAATCTTTCATATCTACCTGTATTAGTCATACCAACAAAATTCTCTGAAGGTATCTGGCAAAGCAGAGAAACCAAGTCTGAATATTGCAACAATACTGAAAATCATAATCGAGTTTTAGAAATAAAATAGTCGATTAAAGGAACTGAAATCACTCATAACGACCTTTGTTTAATCGGTTTTCTGTAGCAGAGGCCGTATGAATGAATTTCAGTCTGTTTCTGTGCTACAATCGACACACCTACAGTACGTCGATATTGTCAACAATCAACAATGCAAAGAAAAAGGAGAAAAAGAGAGGAGGAGTAAGAGAGATAATAGCCACCAAGGAAGAATAAAATATAACTGAATGTCAACATTAGTCAAATAAATAAACGGTAGATTAGGTGCAACAGCCATGTGCTCCTTTCTAAAGCAAGGGATAGGAGTAAAAGAGTGTCAAAAGTCAGATCATCTAGCTGCGCCGTTTCACTTACCAGCCAGAGATTGAGTTTTAGATGGACTGCGTTTGTTTACATATCGAAATGAAACTAAAACTTTTATAAATTTTTGACATAATAAAGTCTCCTTGGCCTCTGTAGGCTCATAGGGCAGGCGCTGATCTCCTGTTTCTTAAGCCGACAGCCAGTCGGGGACAGGTCCCAATGCCTATAACACGTGGCCAGTGTGTCGCTAGGCCCTGTTACTCAGTTAAATTTCGAATTTACTTGAAAAAGTTGTTAAACAAATTCCGACTTACAGAAGCTTCTTATTCCTGGACTGTGCCATAGCCATAGTACGTGGCCTTACATGGTCTTGGGTTTGAATTCCCCTTGACTGACGGTATAACCAGGCACTTATCCTCTTCTTCGTTCACTTTCCTGTTTTTTTTTTTTTCAAAAGTGTGTAGGACTGGCTGATGAGATAGCAAAGATTGCTTGGTAGATTATCAGGAAAGGGCCTTCGTCTTTACCTGATCGTTCCCCTCTGAGCGTTTTATTTCTAAATCCATCCTGACTGTCCTCCCCCAATTGTTGTGGCAAACCTGGCAGATTTCATTTTCCTTACTAGGTGTGCCGGTCCCACCTTGTCGACTTGTTGCTTCCGGCACTTTTTTAAATGACATATGGTCATATTTATTTATACTTTCAACAGAATTTTTACAAATAATGTAAATACTGTTGTTGTTGATGGTATTGTTGTGTATGGTTCTGTTGAATTTTACAATGTTACTGGTGTTATGAGTCTGTTTGTTTTGATACTGATTTTATGTTGTTCATTTTAATTCTTCCAGAAGACATTGAGCTGAACCCTGGGCCTGTTCCTTGTTACAGTAAAAAAAATTGCAAAGTACTTTACTCAAATATTATGAACTTAATGTAAAATTTTCTTGATCTCCAGGGTTTTTATGTTTTGTAAGTAGTTACTAGTCCAAGGTTGAGTTTTTAACCCCGGGTTTTGATGGCCCTGACTTCATTTATCGTCGTCGTCATAACATCCCACATGTGCAAGGTATGGCTGTATACACACTAAGTCTGGGCGACCTATTTATCGTCAGAAAAATTTGGAGTGTAGTTGCCATGAAATTCTTTGTTTTAAAATTTTCAGTAAGTTCTACAATGTTTATATGTTTGCTGTTTACTGCAATCCAAAGATCAACGTTATTATATATGGCTGTCTTTTGGAAAGGATTAGGATTAGTATGGCTCAGTCACAAGATTCAAAAGTTGCTTATTTATGGAGACTGTAATGCAAAGCACAGTGGGTGGCTAAATTCAGATTCCATAGATCAACATCGCCGGTCTGCTCTTGAGTTCTGTGTATCCTCCAATTTTGTCCAGCTAGCTGAGGAACACACACATTTCTAGTAGTAGATTAGACCTCATTTTCACAGATGTTCCAGCTATTGTGAAGTCCAAGGTCTGATCATTGCGCCATTGAGATGGATGTAACTGTCAATCAGTATATTCCTAATGTCACCACTGGAAAAAGTCTGGCTGAAATCTAGAGCCAGTTGGGATCGCATTGTTGAATCTTGTCAGGTGCTTAATATTTCAGATGCTATCGTAGATCCTGACCCCAAGAAGTTGAATGAAATACTGATGGCTATTTAATAAGTTATGCCCCCAGAAAGGTCATCAGATTTAGGACAAATGACCAGCCTCGGTTTGACGATGCATGTAGACGAGTCTAACACGACAAATAGACCAAATTCAATGCTTGGAGACAAAATTGTACAAATGAAAATTACACGATTTTTGTTGAGTCTTGCCATGCTGCAAATAGAACTTACCATACAGACAAGAGAAATTACAATAATTCCTTGAATAGGAAACTTGAAGGAATTACTCGGCCTCATCTGTGGTGTACCAAATTGGCATCATATATCTTTGGTTCAGGTTTGTCTTCCATTCCATCGCTACTAACAGATGATGGTAGATTGGTTACTGGTCCTAGGAAAAAGGCTGAGCTGCTTCATCGAGCTTTAGAAGCTAAGCAATCAGCTGAGGATGTCCCTCTCCCTGATATTTGTCATCATGAACCTAGCCTTACAAAATTTGCATTTCGCTCCAGGGACGTTAAGAAAATTCTGGATAATCTTGATAGCTGGGGTAGAGAAGATCCTGATGGTTTCTTCCCTTTGTTTTTTAAAAAAAAGTTTCTGGTGTGTTGTCTCCCAAGATTAGTAGATTCTCTAGAATTTTTTGTCGATGAAGTATCTTTGAGGATGAGCACAAGCTTCGTAATACTGTGCCTGTTCCAAAGGGTGAAATATCTGCAGACTGCAGTAACTACAGGCCAATCTCTATTCTCCCCGTGCTCTACAAAGTTGCTGAAAAACCTATTTTTAAGTCACTATATAAAAGTATGGGGAATCTCAAGGACTGTTAGCTGATAGTCAGTATGCATACAGGAAGCAGTTAGGTACCCACAACGATCTTTTAGACTTGACACGCCATTTACAAGGGAACCTTGATAAGGGTCTTTAGTGCAAAGTAATTCAAATAGATTTTAGTGCTGCTTTCGATTTAGTAAATCACAAGGCACTTATTTATAAACTTCATAATCTTGGAGTTGGTGGATATGTTTATAGGAGTTGCTGTAGACAGGATCTTTAGTGAACCAAGACCTACTGTGTCTGGAGTTCCACAGGATAGTGTTCTTGGTCCACTGTTATTTTTAGTGTATACAAGTGTTATGGTTGTTGGCCTGGAAAACAAGATTGTTCAGTATCCCGTTGATATGACACTTATGGGTGTAGTAAAGCCTCCACTTATGAGAAATGAAGCTGCCTTCAGGCTCAGTCGGGACATGGACCAGACAAGGGAATGGTGTAGTCGGTGGGGTATGAGGCTGAACTCCAGTAAAACGAAAACACTGTTGATTAGCAGATCTCGTACAGATTTTCCACCCCGGCCTTCCCTTCAGGTGGATGGAACTTTGCTAAATGAGTCTGAAGCTTTACCTATTCTAGGTGTAACTTTTGACTCATATATTACTTTTGAGAAACATAGTACTTTTGAGAAACGTCTAATGAAAGTTTCAGCAAATACCACACATAAGTTGGCTATTGTTCGTAAGACCTCTTTACTAGAATATTGTTCTCCAGTGTGGATGTCTGCTTCTGCCAGAGATTTATCTCTTTTAAATAAAGCGGTTCGTGGTGGTAGGTTTCTGTTTCCTAATAGTAATAGTTATGACTTGGACCATCGATGGATGGTCTCGTGTGTAACTTTTTCATAAGTTATATTTTAACAGAGATCTTTCACATTCACAATTGATCCCTGATCCACTTTACCTGCCGAGAGCAACCAGATTCGCTTAACAGCAGCACCAGTATGCAGTAAATGTGCCCCGCTGTCGAACTTCTCAGTTCCAGAGGTCCTTTATTCCTCACACTGTTGGACTGTGGAACAGCCTCCCAGAGGATGTCTTGTAATTGGAACTTCTGAAGTTCAAGTGAAGATGCAATGCATTACTACCCTAATACTATTCTTCGTGCATTTTAACACATTTTTATCTATTTATTAATTTAATAATTATTTTTTTTTATTTTTTATTAAGTGAGACCTCTTCTTTCTGTATTTCCCTTTTACCGCCTCTTATTTCTTGCTAATATTCTTTGGAAGCTTGAATTCCAAGTCAGTGGCCCCTGTGGGCTTGTTCCATATGAATAGGTTTCATTTTCTGAATAACAATAATAATAAAATAATAATAACCTTCACAAACGAAGAAATAGTTCTTATGGAAAATGTACACATTTTTCCTAAGGATAACAACAGTATATTTTAGAAGAAGAAAATGATGAGAAAAAGTTTGTTGGATTATGCATTATAATAGGGTTGACAGAAGACCAAGTTGATGAGTGTGATGGCGAGAAGAGGTTGGCTAGAGGTTTATTGGAGCGTTATTAGCCTGAAGCAAAGGCTTAAACAAATAGAAAGTCTTTACCGGCGAGAAATGGTTGCACGTGTAATCAAGATTAGCATATGGCACATGAGAAAAATGTGGATGAAAAATGGATCAAGGCTAAAGACACTGAGGTAGAAGGAGTGTTTAATTAAAGGAATGCCAACTTGCGGGTTAGATTCACAGAATTAGCAGATTCTTCGTGGGTATAGGACTTGAAAAGTAAATAAAGGGTTAGGTAGAAACGAACTAAAATAAGAATGTTAGCGAAGGAAAAAACTGAGATTCCCCGAAGTACAATTGCCTGACCAAAGAGACTTTATCATGTAACAGTTTGATTAACAAAATAGCCAAGGATATACTAGGGGGGAAAATGGACGGGTATGAGAAATATTAAGAGGAAAATATAAAGAGAGAGAAAGAGATAATATTGACTTCATGTCAATCGGCATGGCTGAGAGAGTAAATCTATTAAGCAGTTTGGATTCCCAGTTTTTATTCAGATGGAATTATTGATTTCACTTTATTACCACGAACACTTTTTTCTTCATTCTTGATTCATCACATAAATTATATCGATTTTAGATGCTTCAGAAATTTACAAAGGAATTTTGCGAAGATTGTCGTACAATATTTTGCCACATGTCCTCTAAACTGTATCCCGGTTGCTGTTTTCTTCTTTCCCAATTTCTTTTGATTTTAAGATCTCTTTTATAGCTAACATTTAACTGAGGTCTTTATATTATTCAAATACCGTTTACAATATTCATTTCTTACTCCTGATGAACTGAATAGAGCTCGGGCAAGAAAAATAATCCCAACCCCATTCTTCACTTTTAAATTCCTTTTTCAGCGCAAGGTTTTGAAAAACAGTTCGTTCGCTTTAAAGCACTACTCTTCCGCTATGTGTTCTTCATGTTGGTAGTTTTGTAGCCAAAGTCTTGGCATTTCGTTATCCAGTTTACGGAGATTTTGTGTACTCCTCTCGCCCTTTCCCATCCATTCCAGCATAATTCAAATCTGTCTTAAACCTTTCTCATAGCAATCACTTCACTGCAAATGAAACAGATTTGAATTATGCTAGAAAAGGTGGGAAAGGGTGAGAGGAGTGTGCGATTTCTCCGTGCACCGGAAAGGAAATAGCAAGACTCTGGTTGCAAAAGTAAGAAAGAAGAAAGAAAAATGTGTCAAGGAGGAGTAGTGCTCTAAATGGAACGAGCCGTTGTTCAAAACCTTCCGGTGGCCTTTTGCATCAAAGAAAATTGAAAAAGAGATTTATAAGTGAAAAGGGTAATGGGATTATTTTTCTTTCCTATGCTGTTTGCAGTTCAGGAGGAGGAGGAGGAGGAAATGAATATTGCAAACGGTATTTCGAACACAGAGAAGTCAGTTCAATCTGAGCAACTAAGACGTATTATAAATATTGCACGATAGGAATATTCATAAAATTCTTATGTGGTTTTTCTAAAGGATTTGAAATTGGTATATTTTATACTGACCCAATTCTGCATGAAGAACAAGTGCTCGCGGTACTAAAGTGAAATAAAAAGAATTTTGGTTGAATGAAAATTGGTAAGCCATACTACTATGATAGTTTTACTCTCTCAGCCATGCCAATTGACAGTAAGTCAGTATTGAATTATAGCTTGGGTCTCTCTCTCTCTCTCTCTCTCTCTCTCTCTCTCTCTCTCTCTCTCTCTCTCTCTCTCTCTCTCTCTCTCTCTCAGCAAGGGAAAATGACATAAAGCCAATGTTTGAGTTTTATTCTGGGTTTTTCGCTCTCCTCCTGTGTGAGAGAAAGAATTTGATAAAAGAAATAAAAAACAAAGATAATAATTAAAATATGTTTCGAATAGATTTCTAGTTTTCATAGTTATTGATTGGTACTGTCATTATGCCATGGTTCTTATTCCCGGAGACGCCGTGTCGAAATCCCTAACTTGGGAGAAAGTCGGTTTGATAAGTTCTTTAAATGTTTAAATCCATTCTGCAATCGTGTGCGTTTCATATTTAAATTGTAGCTTTGTCCTCACTTAAGAAGCGAAATGTATTGGCACCTTTCTCTTGCAATGATCAAGCATGTTTTCGGGTGCTTTACTTATTTCTACCATATAAAAGAAATAAATACTGAGAAAGTTCCTCACTAGTTGCTAACTTGTTTTGTAAATGGATCTTTTCAGTTCATGTATATATCATGATAATGATAATAATAATAATAATTATTATCATTATTATTATTATTATTATTATTATTATTATTATTATTATTATTATTATTATTCCGTTTTCGTGCCCTTCTATTTCCCGTCCTTTCTGTCATCAGTATACCCTCCTCAATGTCATTTGCAGTGAAAACTAAACCTCAATATAATCATTCACGTTTACGTCAAATATGCATTACCTGAAGATTTTCCATGAAAAAAAATCTTATAACTATTACGCGACCAATTGAAAAAGTCTTCTTATAAATGGAATGTCTGGTTAAACATGTCTTCCCTCTCCTCCTAAACCAGAAACTGGTTAAATTTTCCAATTCCAACTCCTTCCCTTTTCTAGTTATTCTTATTCCTCATGTCTTCTTCCCCTTACTCCTCCTCTCCATTTTGTTTCCATCCTATTCTCTCCGGCCATCTAACATCTCTCCGTCCTCCACCTCCCCCGTTCCCTTCTTTCTGCCTGAGTATCTATACTCTCCTCTTCTTTTCATCCCTTTTCTCCTTCTCCTTTTATAATCCAGTTACATTTAATTCCCATTTTTGGTGGGGTTTATGAATGTTTTAAGAACTGCACTGTCTTGCTCATACATACAAACACATACATAGCACAGTTGTACGCTCTCATATACCCTCCCCCATACGTGCGCACACACAGACACACACACACACACACACACATATATATATATATATATATATATATATATATATATATATATATATATATATATAATTTTTTAAATCACCACGCCAACACGTGAAGTACAGTATATTTGCAGATGTAACGAAGAGGAAAAATATACACTTGGTATAAATCCTGACAATTTTTGCCTTTAGTTTCCTGAATATTTCCAAGATTCCCCGAGGCACATCTGCTTATAAGACAAGATGTCAGTCATTAACGCGTTCATGCTTCCACAATTGGCAGCTTCAAAAGCTAACATAGAAGGCTTATTATTAGTATGTAGAACCTTGCTAGGCACGCTGCACCAATCACCTGTATCTCACAAGCACTCTTCCTGGATGTTGAGGCCTCTACTTTCTACAACTTTGTTTTCGCATCTATGTAGTTCCTTCCTCATGTCGCCTCCGAATCATACACTGTTTTACCACTCCCCAGTATCTCCACATATCTCACCCTTTCATTTTTTAAACTGCCGTATATACAAAGCAGACATTTCACATCTATAACTTCAATCTTTATTCTTTTACTAGCTTTGGGCAACAACCCCTGCATGAATTTTAAACCGTAGTTTCCTCATAATATTTTGTCCACATCCTTGTACGTGTTTTGCTTTGCTTTCTCTTATTTTGTGACTCATCTCTTTACTCATCCTGTCGTCATATAGTATATTTACTCCAGAATATAGTGCTTTTACCGCTCCATCTTTCTGGTTTCTGTTAAATTCATAACCTTGCTCCTCAGCTTACACTCCCTCATAATTTTCTCTCCTTGAATTTACTTATAATTTTTTTCTTTAGTCTGCGGTTAATCTTCAGTATCCTTGATGAGAACTGTCACCCTTAAATATTAACCATTTCACACTCCATTCAGGACACTTTTTAACTGATGCCCTATTCGCTCTGTCCATAAAGTTTATTAAACAGTCACGTTTACACCAAACCAGTCTTCATCCTGCCTACAAATTACAACTCGTTCTTCACTTCCATCATCAAAAATTTTTCTCTTTCTGTACAGCTTACCTCCTACACCATGCA
>JANJGK010000053.1:11408897-11446397 GCA_039081455.1 Macrobrachium rosenbergii | reverse complement strand
TGGGTTTGCTCTTGTTCTTGGATTGATGGGTGCTATAGGGCCGTCTCTCTGAATTAGCTGCTGTTTTGCTACGTCTACCAGCATGTCGTGGGCTTTCAGGAAATCTGCTCCTAGTACTGCGATTGTAATGTCTGCTGTGATGAATGTCTAGCTGTGTGGTTTACCATTGAAAGATAATTTCATAGTTCTTTTTCCATACATTTTAAGCTGGGCACTGCTGGCGGTAGACACCTGGAGAGTGCTGGAGGTGGGGTTAAGGCTTTATTGCAGGTTGGCTGCAACAAATGACTTACATGCACCTGTGTCGACGAGGAACTGTATGTTGGACGTGTCATCTGTGATGTAAAAACAAGTGGAGTGTTTTTGCGTGTACCTGGAAGAAAGACAGCAAAAGATACACTCGTTTCTCTTCGTAAGGCAACCTGTCTGTCCGTTGCTGACAGTCAGTTGCTTAGGCTGCTGCTGCAGCCCTCTTGCATGTTTTTTGATAGCAGGCAGCCGGTCTCTATTTTTGTGTCTCTCCCGAACCTCCAATAGAAGAACCATTGGCCTTTCAGACGTTTTTGTTTTTTGGTCCTGTTTATGTCTGTTCTCCTTCCTGTAGTTTCGGAAGCGGTGTATGGGAGTGGCAGGGCCCTCTGACTCCCTGTCTGGTTCTGTGTTGCTTTGTTGCTGTGGTTGTGGGTTGGCTGCTGCTATAGGTGGTTGAGTGGGGTCTGATGATGTCCATAACAGATGAACTACGTCTACCATTCTCAGGAATTAAAAGGGGCATGGTAGATGTGCTGGGTATCTTGGTGACTGTTTGGCGTGGCAACTTTGTCAGGAGGCCCTCTCTCACGAGGTATAGCATCAATTCTGGTCGATCATCTTTGGCAGGGATCGTGGTTGTTTATAGACGTGTGATGGTGTTAGTCCCCTATCACTGATCCTACATTGCCTAAGAATTTCCTAGCTATGAGAGCAAGGGGCGTGCTGAAGGACGACCTCGCTTATGCTTTCAGCGTCTCGTATATGACGGGGGTCTGTTGTTTGGCTAGCCATTCTGAGGTTTGTTCGAAGATGTCGTCCGGCAGGAACTCGAGGACGATGTTGGCTTTGCATGATGACGCTGTGATCTTCCTTGATCTGAAAATGATCTCCGCTCCCTGGTTGGTCTGTGGTGTTGGTCATCTCGGTGTTCACCAGTGTAGAGATGGGATACGTAAGAGGCAACATCCAGGTACTTACTGATTTATTGTCACAAATCTCTGACTAGACATGGGCATCTAATGTCAGAGCAAGAAAGGCATCATTTTATAGTCAAGTGTGTTTACTCAAACCTGGGAAACAGTTAACAATTCTTTGTACAAAATAAGGAGAATTTTACCTTACATATGGTTCAAAAGCTTGAAACATTTTAGATTTACAGAAGGTTTTGATTTTACAAATGGTACACTGAAAGTTCCTAAAAATACATGAAAATCACTGCTTCAGCCATCTGTCTTTGATTTGTGTTTACTGGGGAAAAGCAATGGTCTGCGGTAGGTCAAGATTGTTGTTTTGGATGGCGGGTGCCTGGAGGGCCCCAGTGGGGTCCCTGAAATATATATATATATATATATATATATATATATATATATATATATATATATATATATATATATATGTATATATATATATATATTGTCTCAATGTATACCAAGTACCTGGTTATTACACAGCTAATCACAGATTTCAAAAATTTACCTCACTTCAGCCAGATACTTGAACTCTCATAACAATAAAAATTACGACTGAGTACTCTAAAGGTAACAGTGATCCCTTAAAAAGCTCATTAATTACATGAAAAATCAAAGTTTATCAAGACTAGTGTGAGGCATCAACAATTAAACAAGAAATATACTAGAGTAAAAGGGCATCACTCCATCAAACAACTTTAACTGTTTCCCTAGTCTTAATTCACTTCAGCTAAACTAAAGGAACAAAACATGTTTATCACTTTGCCCTATGCACACAATTAATCCTATTCCCTGGTGGTCAATAAATGAAACACTGTTTCTAAAAATTTTAAGTACAAAAATTTATTTTTTAATAAAAAAAATTTATAATTAGAATTCACAGTCTGAAAAATTTACTATTACTTGAAAACAGCACAAAATTTAATTAATTCTTAAGCTACAATATTAAACAAAACTAAATCACAAAATTTTAATTTATCAAGAAATCAACTTAATCAAGCAAAATTTAAACTATCAAGAATTACTCAAGATTTGAAAAGAAAATCTTAAATTTTCAAGAAATATTTAATATGTTATGTAAATAAATGTTAAACACACAATATATAGAATGTGAAAAATCAAGAGATTGCAAACACAAGAACACTCAAATATACACATAAGACTTATCAGTAATAATTTCACTAAGGTAAAATTTCCTTAATATACCTTATTCTACCATGGTAATGATAAGTAAAATTCACTCTACCTTCCTTACACAAGCTTGTGAAAACCTTTGCAAAATCACTTGCAGCTGCTTCAGATTCACAAAACACACTTTTTTGTTGGGCGCTATTACAACTTTTCCTATGTTCAGATCTCAAAAGCTAAGATTCACACCAGTGACCACAAATATTTTACACTAAGATTCCTCTCTTTTGAAGAAAGAGAGAGAGAGAGAGAGAGAGAGAGAGAGAGAGAGAGAGAGAGAGAGAGAGAGAGAGAGAGAGAGAGAACCTATTCTAACACTCTCTGAAATCAGAATGAGCAAAGTTTAGGATTCCAGTAGGAAAGGAAACAACAAGATGACATCATTCAGGCATTTTGGAACAAGATACAAGAGAAAATTCTAGAAAAAGGAAGGTGATGTCACTTCCAGGAAAACGTTTTGAACACAGTTGTGACAATACATGATCAGAGCAATGCAATCTTAAACATGACACAATTGCCATGTGCTTCAGTGCAACACTTGTTCATATTTCTCAAAAGGTACACGTTTTTACAAGAAAATCGTATGGAACACATGTAACATTGTGAAATCATTCGTCTTCCTCTCGTATGGGACAAAGCTTATACAGAAATCTTAACATGATCAAAACAGACTGCAACTGGCTAATTATGACTGGCATGTTTTAAAAACAAAACGAAAAATCTGAGTTGGTTTCCAGAATGGATCAGCAATTGTTATTCCCGATCTGTCAGCACATTATCTTTTGCGATGACAGCTGAAGTGCAACAAGCCTCCCTACCACACACACATGTTGCTCATATACTGTGTTACTATAAAAAAGTATTATTAATTCTAAATTATGCTGTTAAGTTATCTAAACCACTAACTCTTTTGAGATCTGACACTACATTACATACGACATTTTAACAATTATTACTATTACACATAACACATGATAAATAGAAGAGTAAATATATCAAAACTATAGGATGACATACATATTACAAGGCAACATCGTGAATATATATACATATATGTGTGTGTGTATGTGGTGTGTGTATGTTTGTGTGTGTTTGTGTTATATCGATGTGCGTACATAAAACTATGGCAATGCCCTACGAAATCTTCAAGAAATTACTTAATGCAATTAGGTTAATTAAGTCTTTTCGTGATTTCCTGAAAGCTATAAAATCATGTCAGAGAACCTCTAGACTCGTTGGTTTAAGGCTATGAAAAGTAGGATGAGGGTTATTAACATTTGTCAGCAATATTTTTGGTGCCTCTTATAATGAGACTATTCCCGTGAATTTCCATTATAAAGTAATCTTGGTGGTTATGTTTTAGATACTCTGCAGTTTTTTCGTAAATGATAACTATGCTTATATACAGTATATATGTATAAATATGATACCATTTAATCCCTGAAATGAGTGATAATGAAGACATCGAGTGAAATAATATAATAAACGAAGACTAGCAACTCTCTATTGGAAGAACGATTAAAAAATATGTTTGTGAATGCAAGAGACAAAACCATACGTGTCATTTTATATATATCTTCTCTTTATCTTCTTTTTATATCCCTTCTCTTTATTTTCTTGTATAACCACATCATAACACAGCTGACATGAATAATAATAAATATTGACGAATTTACCTGTTTTAGTCTATTCGTATAAAGCTTGTTCAAACTCATTGTCTGTTAGGAAAGAAAGCAACTGGAGAAATGTATTATTGTTTCGACAAAGATCAAAGAACCACTTTGTTTTCATTTTTGCCACTTTTTTCTCTCTCTTTATCTTTGTGTCTTGGTATGCCCTGCTAGTCTCCAGCATTTAATACTTCCCTTTAATACTTCAATTCTTTTATCCTATTTTTCAAGAATACGCTTAAAACTAACTTTGCTTTACTGTCCAACCAAAGATCTCTCGATCTGTGTCTGAGCCTCATTTTTTCAATGTAAACTACAAATAAATGTTTTTTTTTTTTTCCAGATGTTGGCCTATATGGTCTTTAACTTCTATTTAGCTCTCTCTCTCTCTCTCTCTCTCTCTCTCTCTCTCTCTCTCTCTCTCTCTCTCTCTCTGTACGCGAGAAGTAACTTTAAGATGAGTTATAATAGCAAGTTCGGAAATTTTTTCATCGAACTTATTTACATAAGTCACAACAATTATAATTGTGTATTCTATACTTTATAGCAGACCATTAGCGTATTTCACGTATTCCTAGAGAGGAAGGAAGATGCTCCATTTGGAAGCTTAACGCTTACTTAACAGATATTATTCAAATTTATCGTTTTTTCTAAGCATTGCTCCAAAACTAATCAGCGAATAACCAGAACAGGTTCTGTTAAAAACTATCAAGAAAGTGTAACGATCACCAAAAAGATGTTGAGTGACCTCATTGCTAGAACTTCGAAACAACTTTGTTTTGTCTCTTGAGGAGTGGAATTATAAAACAGAAAACTATTCAGTGACTTGCTGGATTTGATTAGGTAACGGAAACTATCCAGTGGCATCGTGTACAAGATTTTAGGACAGAATTACCATTCAGAGATTTCACGAGCAGTGTTAGAAAGAAGACAGCGATACACTGATTTGTTAATTATAGTTAGAACACTTAAAACTATTCACTGAGCTGGCGAAGATACCTTGAGAACAGAAATAACTTTCCATTATTTGAGAGATTAACATAGTACAGATATGATCGATTGTCTCATAGAGTATAACTGAAAACTCACTACATATCTCTGCAACCTTTCGCTTTATGAAAGGTTATGTCAAATTAACTATGCATTACTTTTTAGGTTTAATTCTCTATATTTGGCTGCTGTCCTGTCCGCTGGGACTTAGCCGGATATAAAAGTTCGTACATAAAAATGTTCTGGCCAACATTCTAGTATTTCCTGAAACGTCCTATTTTCATAGCTCCAACATATTTATATCGGCTCTTTGATCAAGTGATGAATTGATGCAATGTTACCAATACGCTACCGGAAATCTTCATGAAAAACATTTGTTTTGACTAGAGAACAGGAGTTGTTAAAGGCTACCATTTGTCGGGAAAAATTTAAAACATTGTAAAATCTTCCATCAAGCAGCAAAGGTTGTGAATTTCCAAGATAAGTGTTAAAGGTTTCAATCTGTTCATACGTATGAGAATTATTCAGCTTCTTGACTTTAGAAGAGGTAAGTGTTAACCTTACTTACAAGGCCTTGCATTCAGAGGGGAGACGAAGGAACATTAGTCATTAGCAGAATTCCTGCTTCCTTCCCAAGGGTCCACGAAATGCCAGGGAATGTTCTTACCCCTTCTGGTCATGAAAGGATGGGGAAGAACATCTACCAAAGTAAGGTGAATGCTTAGGAGTATAACGCGTTATTTAAAACGAATAGGACCTATCAGTTCTATTTCTATAGTGGCCTTTTTATCACACCGTTTCATCAAGCTCGATGAATTGTATACTTTTATAGCAATCAGTTACTGATGAGAAACACTCATGACGATTAAATTCTGCCAAGATACCCACATATCATATAATAAAAAATTAATTAAACACAGCACTTTTTACAAAACCGGAATAAAATGTATACTTAAATGATTATGACAATATTCAGCTACAATGAGATACATAACTGTCTAAGTTGCAAAGCCTCATGCAATACATACTTAACTAATCATGAACTTTATTAAGCTGTACCCTTATTTAATGAGTAAACTTCGATGAAGCACATAATTTAATTGTTCTGATGCTGTCACTTCCGAGATAAATATATAACGTTCAAAATAATGAAGCAAAAAATTTTCTAACAGTTTAACTGATAAGATATTCATTCATTTAACAATAGTACTTTAATGAGATAGATACATTTTAACGAGTCAACTCTGTTGAGATGCTCATTTATCAAACACTTTGTTTGATAAGACACGTTAATATATCGATGAAACTCTAATGGGGGGGTTCGACCTTGGCGAGGTACATTATTACCTGAAAACGCCATTGAACTGTTTTACGTCAATATTGAAACAAGGAACCCAAGCCCAGTTGATAACACACTCTTTCAGAAAAAAAAGTAAATGAATAAACAAACCTGTAACTTATTTTCGTGTTCTTTTTATTTTCTGAGAGATACCGAGAGCAAACTTGGAAGAAATGATAAGAAGTCAGCGAAAACTATTATCACTGCTGTTGAATACCACCGACGAGAACATGTTTTCTTTGGGAATTCCTTCCTTTTTTTCATTTTTCTCTCTCTCGTTTCTTCAATATCACGAGACTCAAGAGTGGCAATTGTACTGGAGACCGGGGAGAGGAGACCGCCAAGGTGGAAGAGTAAAGTGGGAAGTTCGGTGGAGAGAGAAAGGTGTCGGAATATTAAGGATGAGAACCTGATGCTCTAGAAGGGGAGGAGAGGTGGGGAATGTTGAAAACCCTGGCTGGAAAACTCCCTGATTATGTTAGAGGGGGAGGCGATATCTTTAAACCACAACAGAAAAGAAGAGGAGAACCTCAAAGTTTGTAGCTGGTGAAAGGACCTCTGAAAATCCTTGAAGGTGAGGGGGACCCTTGCAGGCGCTGGAAAGAAGAAAAGAGATCCTGGAATGCGACAAAAAAAATGAGGGCGGGAACCCCATAACTAGTGGAGAAAAAGGAATGAGGTGAACTTCAGGTGTGTTTGGGAAGAAAAGACCAGATGAAGCAGTGAATTGTGGAAAGAGAAACCTCGCAGGTGCAGTTGGAAGACAGAATGGATAAGGAAGAAACTTTATTCAGCGGAAAGGTAAGCCTATGACGTCCTGGTAGAATGGTTGTATGTAGATGGACTCCTTGAGGTGCGCATTCGTCCGACATATCTGGAAAAATGGAAAGAGCACTTTTTCTCCCTCACCCGTTTTCTCTCCCCACGATTTTCTTCCCATGTTCGTGATTCCCCTTCCACTTCCAGTGTCTTTCCAAGTAAATTGGCAGGGTTACGAAAATTCAGATATCCAGTTGAAAGATAGCTTAGGTGACTCCTTTCCAGGCCCTTCCTTCCCAAAGTCACTTTCATGCCACTTATCGTCCCTCTCGAGGTCCTCCTCTCCTCCCTCCTAATACTTAGCAGTTTATACCGTCTGTACCATCCTACTGTTATCCTATCCAGGCTCTTAATCTTTTCCCCACTTCTTCTGTAAATCTTCCCATTTATCCCTCTTTTAATTCTAATTGACAATATATACTTAAAAAATAAGACATCCGAACAACCTCAACCTTTTTTCTTGATTTGCCTTCAGCATCCAAACTTTACTTCCATAAAGGAGAGTTGGCTAATCAATTCCTTCCTTTATTATCAACTTGTCTTCCACTAGTAACTCATTTTTCTTCCCCAGTTTTCTTGTACTTGTTTTACGAATTATATATATATATATATATATATATATATATATATATATATATATATATATATATATATATATGTGTGTGTGTGTGTGTGTGTGTGTGTGTATGTGTTTGTGTGTATTTGTAAAAGCATATATATTGATATAGATATGTATCTCTAAATATATACATGTATGTATACTATAGCAGCAGTCCAATCACCGAAGTTCAGCAATGCTGGGATTAGACACTAGTTGGATTTCAGATCTCTAAACAACGCCAAAAGCCAGATCCGTGTGGCAGTGCATTTAGCCAAAAGTATTAGCTGTAAAACCTAAGTGTAGCACATTATGGAGCGGCGTCCTCCAATGGGGAACTATGTATATACAGTATATATATATATATATATATATATATATATATATATATATATATATATATATATATATATGTGTGTATGTATATGTGTATGTATATATGTGTGTGTATATATATATATATATATATATATATATATATATATATATATATATATATATATATATATATATATATATATATATATATATATATATATATATATATATATTTATTTCAGAAGAAGCCCCTCTCCAAAACAAACTTCATCTAGCGGAATGGCCATCTGGATGCCGTTGAGTTTATATTGTATTTTCTCAATCTCTCGATGAGTTTCTTTGTAGCAACAGGTAAATGTATAGCAGCTGTCCAAACTTAATTTATTCCTTGACGTTTCGGTAGTACTTTCTACCATTTTTCAAAAGGCAAATGGGATCGTTGCAATCAATAGGGGTTGTTCTTCGAAAGGTACTGAGTAGTCTTTCAATCCTTGTAGTAGATCATAAGGATGATTTTTTCTGCACTGGTCAGTTTTGCATGAGCACTGATGATGTTCTTCAAGGCCGCCTTGTCTTTCTGTGTTTGGTGCTCATGTAACCCCTGCAGAACAGTCCAATGGTCCTGTCACTCTTGTGGGAGGCATGGTTTTCCTGATGATGCCACCTGTTGAAAACATTTCTCATCCACTTGGCGACCTGCCAGTAAGAATATCCGTTATCCACCAGAGTTTGGGTGATGTGTTTGAGCATGTTGGAAGTGGCATCCCAAGAAGAACAGTGTGATAGGGCACAATGAACATAGGCGTTCATGACCAAGGGTGCAAATTTTTCTGGACATTCACTATTGCCACCGTAAGCCAGCCGACCAACTTCGGCTGGCTTACGGTGAAAGCCTTGAAGAATGCTGTTGACATGGACGTCTAAAAAGAATGGTGCCATCCACACTTCTCTCACACGTGAAGCGGAGAACTGATTCCATCTCAAAGGTGCGCCTGAGTGTCTCAAGTCCATCTTTGTTGGTGACGTTGATGGAAGTATCATTGATGTACTGCATGTATACAGCTGTCTGGGGATCCTACTGAAGACAAGCTGTTCGACAGCCCCTGTATAAAAGTTGGTGAACCGTACACCAAGAGGAGAACCCATAGCTATTCCTTTGATCTGTGTCCACATTTGCCCTCGTTGATCAATGAATAGGGCCTCCTCACTGCAGACCTCAGGCAGGCGCTGGAACGATCAGTGTTGGGTAGAATTGTCTCTGTAGGCACTCTCAAGTTTCATCTGCATCGTTTCATCTATGGGTATGCTGGTGAAAAGGATCTTCACATCTAACGAAGCAATGATGCCCTGGGATGGTGCTGGCCAAAGCCTTTCAAGAGACTACAGATGAAGCAATGCAGAGTTAACTGGGTGTGTATGGAATCAATATTTTGTTCAAAGTCTTGGCCAGCTAGTAGGCAGAGTTGGGCATTGGCTTATTATAGGGAGAAGGGGATTGCTTGCCTTCTGGGTTTATACATTGCCATCGACGTAGGCAACGTCATATTTCCCTGTAATCTTGGGCAGGTGCACAGCGACTACGGCAGCATTAATTCTCTCTCTCTCTCTCTCTCTCTCTCTCTCTCTCTCTCTCTCTCTCTCTCATATATGTTATGTAGTGTCTACAATGAAATGCCTGCTCCAGAACATAGTATATTAAAAATATATATGTACAGAGCTTATAGCTTTCGTCCATCTGCTGTGTACTTGATCACTAAAATGGAGTATAATATACAACTCAAGAAACAAAATAAAGCAGGAAACCATATATACAAACAAACATTACAGAAAGTAAAATATTTAATCAGGTTGTTGGGCCCTTGTCAATTCTAAAATTCTTCGAGGCCTTCTTGGCAGGAGAAACCTGGAGTCTTCCGCTAAAGAGCAAACAAAGTGATTTTGTTCTGGATTATGACTTTGATTTAGGGAAGAATTCAACTGACTAGCTATATTTCTAAAATTACGAATACCAGCACATTTACAAAATTCTTCACTTATAATATTTTCAACAATGCCCAAGTTTCCATCAAAGGTATTATTTAATGAACTGAGGGCGCCTTCAGTACCTCTTCTGGTGGATCTGTCCAAGCATTTATACACAACTTGACTATTTTTTTAATTTTTTCTATGATCCTTTTCTGAGGCGTGTCTAGCTATAGAGCTATAATTATTTCCCAATTTACATGCTGAAATATGTTAATTTTTGCATTCACCAAACGAATGACCACTTTCACTGATATAGCAAGAATTACAATCCAAGCAACCAGTAGCATGAACACCACTATCTTCGGACAATTTTACAGGGTTGTTTTTTTATGATTTTTCTCCCAACTGTGTTGGGATGCTGAAATACAATATTGTACCCGTGTTTTTCAATATTTCACTGTTGATAAATATCTTTAAGCTCCTTGTTGAAAGGGAGTGAAAGTGATATCTGAAATGATGGCTGCTCAGGCCTTTCCCTTGGGTGATAATACATCCTCCTAGCTCTAGAGAGACAATTTTCTATAAAAAGTTACCAGGTGAAGCAAACTACGAAGAGCAGTTTGGGGAAGATAGAGACAGTTGGGAAGACTGAGACTAAACAAGCTGAGTGCTTAGCAACCAGTGGAAATGTAACTTTAAGCAGTGAGTGGCTGAGCAGCTTGGAGGCTGTTAAGCCATATATCTATGAAGGTATGCTGGCAACTCAAGGAGGGAGTGTGCAGGTACCAGTCAGCGTATTACGTGATACTGGGAGTGACCATAGCGTGGTAATTCATGGTGCTCACCCACAGTTGGAGAAGAATCTCACAGGAGATTCGGTTATTTTGAAGGGTATAGGAGGAGAAGAGTTAACTCCTATATGCCAATTGCACCTGTCATGTGATCTGATGACACGGAATATCGATTTTGCTGTAAAGTACTCACTGGCTGTTGAAGGTGTTGGTTAATGAAGTTGGTGGTGTACCCTTTGTTCCTTGTCCTATAGTGACGGATAAACCGTTGAGGATTAGTCCTGCGGTAGATTTAGAGAAGAATAACCCCATCTGTTTACAAGTTGTGTTACTACCAGGAGTATGAAGAGAACTACGCCTGCAAATGAAGAAACTGAGGATTTACACACACAAGAAAGATCAAGTGAAGGATCTTTGAGTTTAAAAGAGCTGTTCAAGGAAAGTGATGTGTCCCCTGGTGTTAACAATGAAGACATTCCCAAGAAAAAGAAGAACCTCTTGTTGTTGAAGAGACTCAGAGTAGTCAGAGTGTTCCTGAAGATAGTAGTGAAACTACAGCAGCTAAGTTGACAGGTATTGAGAGTTCAGCCCTTGAAGTTGGTCAAGTGGCTAGAGGGAAGCTAATGGAATTCCAGAAGGAGAATACAACGTTATCTGACTTGTTCTTCACAGTTGTTGATCGAGAAGAGATTCAACAAACTCCTACTTGTTATTATCTAAAGGAAGGTTTCCTAATGAGGAAACATAGACCTGCAGACATACCAGGAAATGCTGAACGGGGTGAATATTGTCAAATTTTTATTCCATACCCATTGAGGAAGCAAGTGGTAGCAGTAGCACACGAATTTGGACATATGGGAATTAGGAAAACTGTTGAGATGATGAAGTACTTTTTCAGGCTTGGACTT
The DNA here is from genome assembly GCA_039081455.1 of Macrobrachium rosenbergii. Classification (NCBI taxonomy): domain Eukaryota; kingdom Metazoa; phylum Arthropoda; class Malacostraca; order Decapoda; family Palaemonidae; genus Macrobrachium; species Macrobrachium rosenbergii. The sequence continues at coordinate 11,434,591 of JANJGK010000053.1, read as the reverse complement.
CACAAAGATGTAAGCAGGTTTTGTGGAGAATGTCATACCTGCCAAGTAGCTAGAAAACCGAATGAAACCATTCAGAAAGCTCCCTACAATGTATAGAAGTTAGAGGAGAATCCAACAGGAAGGCCGCTTCCAAATACGAAGAAAGGAAATGAATATATGTTAACTTTAATGTTTCCTGTGACACGTTATCCTAAAGCAATTCCAGTTAGAAGTATAAGTGCTAAGGTAATTGCTGAGAAGCTGGTGGAGTTTTTATCTATGATTGGAAGACCAGAGATTGGGAAAAGTGACAGAGAAACGAACTTTACTTCTAAATTGTTCCAGGATGTGATGAACTTGTTAGGGTTGAAACAGCAGTTATTAACTGCTTATCATCCAGAGAGTCAAGGAGCATTGGAAAGGTTCCACCAGACATTGAAAGTATATTACAAAGTGGTGTCCTGAGTCAGGAATGGGATGCTGGTTTACCCTTAATGTTGTTTGAAGTTAGGTATGCTTAACAAGAAAGCATGGGATGTTCACTGAATGAAATTTTTGGTTGAGAAGTAAGAGGTCTGCTGAAGATTCTTGAAGAAAATCGGGAAGAAAATCAAGAGAAAATCCAAGGAGAATATGTGAAGAACTTGAGCAAAAGGTTAAGAGAAATTAGAAAATTCTCTTTAGAAAATCTGAAAATATGTCAAGAGAAAATGAACAGAAGGTATGATGTTAAAACTAAACTAAGAAGTTTTAGTGTAGGTCAGCAAGCTCTGGTGTTCTTACCAGTGAAAAAGATTTCCCCTTACAAATAAATTTCAAGGTCCTTACAAGATAATAGAGAAATTAAGTGATCGAACCTATGTGATTGAAACAGCAGGAAGAGATGAACAATTCTTCCATATTGCAAAATTTGGAGGATAATTTAAAACATCTGAGCGTTGAGCAAAGTGGTGAATTAAGTGAAGTCATTAAAAGTTTTCCAGAAACTTTTGCAGATGTATCTAGGTGTACCAATTTGACAAAACATGAGATAAAGATAAGAGACGATGAAACCTTTTAAACAGAGAGCATATCATCTATCACTTTTCCACAGAGATGTTTTGAAGAAGGAAGTTGAATATTTACTGCAGCGTGGATTGGTAGAACCCAGTTCAAGTCATTACAGTTCTCCATGTGTGTTGGTGAAAAAACCAGGTGGCTCATTTAGGAGTGCACTGATTATAGGAAATTGAATTCCATCAGTGTGGCTGACAATTATCCCTTGCCCCTCATAAATCAGTTACTTGATAATATTGATAATACACTGTTTTGCCGTTTGGTTTGATGAATGCACCTGCAACATTCCAACTAGTGATGAATCAGCTGCTAGGATCCATAGAAGGAGTGGGTGTATACCTTGATGACAGTGATTTACTCTACAACATGGGAAGAGCATCTGAGGATTTTAAGAAAAGTGTGTAAGAAACTACAGGAAGCAGGACTGACAATCAACTTAGGAAAGGCAACAGTTCAGTATCTGGGATTTGAAGTTGGAAAAGGCCTTCTTGCTCCTGTAACTGCTAATGTAGAAGGTATCAGTAAGGCTACCCTTCCCACTACCAGGAAACAACTACAAAGATTTTTGGGCGTGGCTGGATTTTATCACAGATTCTGTCCGAATTTCTCAGCCATGGTAACTCCCTTGACTGATTTAACTAGTCCGAAAACAAAGTTTGTTTGGAGTCCAGAATGTCAAGAATCATTTGAGAAGGTAAAAGCCATTTTAACATCAAGACCAGTACTTCAAGCTCCAGACTTTGTGATACAAGTTGATGCCTACGACTGGGATGGAGCAGTTCCATTTCAAGAAGATGAGAGTGCTATTTTACATCCTGTTTGTTTTATGACTTCAAAACTGAAAAAGCACCAGCAAGTGTATTCAACAATAGAAAAAGAAACGTTAGCATTAATAACAGCTCTGACAAAGTTTGAAGTGTACAGTATGTGAGCAGACCCAGGAAAGAAGAAATTTTAGGGTTGTCTGCTCATAACCCAATCACCTTCATAAACAAGATGAAAAATCATAATCAAAGGTTAACAAGGTGGTATTTGTGCCTGCAGCCCTTCAGAATAAAAGTGAAACACATTTCATAAAAAAAGAACAATGTAGCTGCATGTTATTTATTCCGTTGTGAATCGTTGGATCCCGGGATAAACATTCTTCTGGGGGTGGGGGATTATTATGTATAAAGAATACTGATAGTATATCTTTCCAGAATGTTATGTTTGCATTTTAATTATTGCATGATTTTTTTATATGCAAGATGTGATGTATGTAATTTTGATAAGTGAAATATTCTGTGTTGTTATTATAATAATTGTAAAGTATTGTTAGTATTAGTGTAAAATGTCTATTTGGGTTTCAAAAGAATTAATAAAGTAATAGCAGGAGCAGATTGTGTCACTCAGCCTTATGTGACTAGGTAGTCACAGGATCTCTTTTGTTTTAATTCGAGCCATAAGTCATGTCAACAAGACGAGATGAGAGCAGGACACTTGGTCAGGCAAGCATTTTCATGAGTTGAATGATCCCATAGTCTTGCGTGCTTCTGAACATGTGTCATTCTGTCTTATTCAAGTCACGAAAGCAGTATTGTACTGCATCTTCTTTTGCATTACAGAGAGAGAATCACGTGGGTTTCTAGACCTGTACCTTTCTTCTTGTTGCATCAATCGTATTGAGATCTTGTCAAAAGCTTTGTTGATATGTATCCAGAAACGTTTTTGACAGCAAAGATGACGTCATCCACCTTCTATAAGGCTTTAGGTTATTGATTGAAAAGTAAATTTGTCATTCTGATTCTAGTGACCTTTTGTGCCAGTTGCCCTCTCCCTCTCTCTCAGTCCTATAATCCAGTTATGTAGTTATGTGTAATTTTAAAGTAACATAAATTGTTATTTGTGGTCACTTGTGAAATTTATATAGACATTATACCAGTGTATATATCGATAACAGAGCCTATCAGAAAAGTGTGTTTAGTGAAAAGCTGCTGCAGCTGGTGAAAGCTTGTGAAATCTTGTGAAAGGTATTGTAAATTGCAATCTATACCATGGTATAATAAAAGTTTTGGTAAAGTACTGTAGTGAATTTATTACAATTTTAAAGTTCTCGGTTTTGTATGTTCTTGTTGTGTTTTCAAATTATTTACTTAGTTTCCTTTGACATCTTAGTATTGCTTAATAGTTTAACTTTTGCTTACTTAATTTTATTTCACATTTTAACAATTGTGGTGATTTAATTTTATTTCATAATTTGATTCAAGAATTAATTTAAATTGTGTTTCCAAAGTAATAGTGATTTACTTGTAAAGTAATTATAAATTTTGAATTAAAAACTTTTGTATTTAAAGTTTTGTAGGCAGTGTTTCATTGATTGACCACCAGTGGAAGGTTGATTAGTGGTTGTAAATAAACTACAGTCATGAAGTTTTGTTCCTTCAGTTTTTGTTGAAGTGACTCGAATCGAGGAGGAAAAGTTACAGTTGTTCAATGCTTAAGAGTGATGCCCTTTTACTTTAGTATATTTCTTGTTTAAATATTGATACCTCAAATTATTGATAAGCTTTTTAAGGGATCACTGTTGCTTTAGAGTATTCAGTCGTATTTTTTTGTTATGAGAGTTCAGGTATCTGAAGGTTTTGAATTCTATGTTTGATAAGTGTAATAACCAGGTACGTGGAACACTTCGTGACAATATATATATATATATATATATATATATATATATATATATATATATATATATATATATATATATATATATATATATATATATATACACACAGGTACATATAATGTGTGTGTGTGAGTGTGTGTGCGTGTCTGTGTTCGCATGATTGTATGTATGTACCTGAATGAGTCAGTGATATATATATATATATATATATATATATATATATATATATATATATATATATATATTGATAGATAGGCAATAGATAGATAGATAGATAGACAGACAGACAAATAGATAGATAGATAAATAATTAGATAGGTATAATTTAATTCCTTAGCTAGAGTATGTCTGCCATGGAACTCCCGTTGGGTTTTTAATAGATGACTGTTCAGTGCCAAACTGTGCCGGTGTTTTTCAGCATCGTTATAAGGTCACTTTTTTTCTATTTTCCCGAAGCCTGTAATTAATCATCTCAACAAAGAGACTTATTCCATGATTTATTGGAAGCCCTCGTAACCTACATACAGGACAAATTATCCTTCGTCCACACTGTATTCATTTGTGGTTTCATTTTTCCTAAAATAAATTATTTTTGTGATTAATATACCAAGAGCTAACGTTAATGCCTTCTAAGCCCTCATATGAGGCTTGCACATTTATAGAATATTAATTGTTTTTTTATTTATTCGAATAAGATTTTTCAATCAATTCTTCTGTAATCCAAATGACAATATCTTCTTTTTTCTCAGCAGATGAATTTTGCAGACTCAAGCTTTTAATCCATATCATTACACATTTTATCGCTCCAAGAACTCAATTTGTTTTCAGAGCATGTTGGTGATGAGGTCCGTACTTTAGGAAAGGCAATACTTGAGCTTGTACTGTAGATGTTGGTGTCTTTGTGGTCACTCAAATGGGAGGTGGTATTGCTGCTGGCCGTAACAAAATTCTTGATATTTTGACAACAAGATTTCGTACAGCTCTTCCACTCCAGACTTTTATGTAGTTCATGTTGTCCTTCAACATTCTGATTACTCGATGCTCCCTGGCATTACCCTCGACTCCAAACCTTCTTATTTACTACACTTGTGAAACATATCATCTAATGTGGTGGGTAAACCAGTCAGGCCACCTCTTCCGACAATACTCTTTGAAAATCAGTAGCTAGTCCTGGAATTAACTTTTCGATGATTTTTTTCCTCATCTTCCAGATTGGAATTTGTCTTCTTTATACCATTTTTCCCCTAATCCAATTAACTTCTATTATTATTATTATTATTATTATTATTATTATTATTATTATTATTATTATTATTATTATTATTATTATTATTCCGAATAACACTTGTTGTAACTCCAGACAGTGCGTGGTTTTTGACCATAGATAACTTAGAGACTTTGGAGGTAGATCATTGTAAGCTTGAACACGTTAAAACTATATACAGTAGGTGAAACAAAAGATTCAGAGTGCCTTCCAGATATTGCAGTACTTCCAATTAGGAGCCCCAAAAAATGACTCAAAAACTTTCCATTAATCGAGCAGAAATCTTTTAGAATTGCTTTGTTAGCATCTTTCTTTCCACATACTGCCTAAATTACCTTTCTTTCTCCATCTCAATCTGGTTAAAAGTTTAATGTTGTATGGCTTTGCTTCTGTTTCTCGAGGAATATATTCAATGTTTCATGAAGACGGTTATGAATGCTATCACAAACGTCAATAGAGAGAAATTGTACTGTGTTTTTCCCTTGGTAAATTTTCTGTCGCTCAAACTAAACGTTGCGAGTCTTTCTGATGCGCGTACAGCTATAACCGGTTCTTTTAGGAAACCCGTAGTATCCGTCTACGACGATAATGGGGTCATTAGAATTTCAAACGAGGTAATTATGGTTATTAGCTACGCCAGGTGGCACCCATATTAGAGTGACACCCCGAGGTTCATTAAGGGAGGTTTACTGAACCAGGAAGTCCCCCCCAGTTCTTTATTGGCGTTTATGAGCGATGCTCCCATTTCTCCCTGACTGAATGCTTTCATGCAGTCTCTTGCCTCGCCCTGACTATTTACTGCTCTTGCCAGTAATATCCTTTATTGCAGCTCAGTGCCATATACATGGAATATACAAACACAATACACAATCTAGATACATAAGATAACAAAAATAATAATGGGCATTATCCACACAGTTGCTGAAGAAGTAGAGAAAATAGAATTCATAATAATGATAATGACAGTAATTATATGGAGAATAATAGTAACAAAATAGTAAAAATTATAACAACTAAAAATACAGATTGCAGACGATTAATTTCCAGCTAGGGACTTAGGTGGTTACAGAAGTCAAGTCCAGAAGGCTAAATACGAAAATTGAAAATAGTTAAACTCTACAATGATATTAATCACCTTAATAATAAAAAAGGAAAATACCAATAATAACAAGAAACGTAGGCATATAATAATAATAATAATAATAATAATAATAATAATAATAATAATAATAATAATAATGATGATGATGATGATGATGATGATGATGACAGATTCTGGAGATGACTCTTCACAATTTCAAAAATAGAGAATAAGTCATTTAAGGAACAGACACCTCATTATCCCGTCTTTCCCACAATTTAGATGTTCTTGCCTCGCTGCTTAGGATGCTTTGTATGAACGAATTGCTGCTGTGTCTCAGTCGGGTGATCAGACTGGACATTGTTCTCACAATTGATTTTCAAATTATCCAGGAGGTTTTCTATGAACTCTTCGTGGCGGAATGATAGCGAGGAGTGTTTGTGAGGCGCGAGAATTTATGTTCCCCTTTTTGTCAGACAGGAGGGCGCACGGATTACGTGTTGCATCCAGCGAGTAACGCTTTCACTGGTTGAAAAGGGGTCTCAGAATGTCTTTGTGAACAACAGTGATACGTCTCATGGTCTCTCGGGTATAGTTCGTCCAAAGGGAACACCCATATATATACTGTAGCAGTACGAGCGGAAGAGCAGCAGTTGCGTGTCTCGGTGACAGAAGGCAAACCTCCTTGCAATCATGTTGCCAGTTGCACATACAGTAGTTTAGGACACCTCTGTTCTATGTCTGCCGTACCTTTTGGGTCGTTCGTGATAATGTGGCCCAAATACGGAAATTCATGCACGAATTCCAGACGATGATTTTCGAGGAAAATGTGCGGTTCTGCAATATGCTTAAGCGATCTCGGGAGCAGCGACATACACTGGGTCTTGGTTTCGTTGTATAGGATATCAAATACCTCTGCATATTGGCGGCAGGTGTCGATGAGTCGCTGGTGACCTTCTTGCACTGATGGGGAAATCAGAACCATATCGTCGTCGGCGTAACAGAGGTTGTTTATTGTTGTTTCGTTGATAGTGCAGCCGATAGGGAGGGAGTTCACTTTGACATTCAGGGCATCTGTGTACGTGTTAAACAGGTATGGAGAGAGAATGCCCCCTTGCCTGAGCCCATTTAGGGAGCCGAAGGTGTACGACAGTACGTTACCCTATTTGACACAGAATTGCTGTGTGGAGAACCAACATAAAACCAACATAAAATGCCAATTAAGATATAGAGGTGTGCCTCGTTTGTGCAGCTTCAGGAAGAGCTTCAGGTAGTTTACGCTGTCAAATGCTTCTCTCACATCTACAAAACACAGGGAAACATTGTCGGTTGAGTGGTTTGCTTTAAAGCCGAACTGGTTGTTAGTAGTGTGTAGAAAGGGGGGAAGTCTCACTAGAAGAACAGACTCAAGTATCTTCGACGCAATTGTAGTAATTGCAATCGGGCGATAATTGCCAGGGTCAGCTGCATCCTTTAGCTTGTTTTTTTTTTTTTTTTTTTTCATTAATGGTACTAAGTGAACTAAGAGTAGGGAGTCTGGGAGAAACTGGTGAATTATGCGCACACTGGATAGAGCAGCTAGCAAAATGTAAATTATCGGGTGGCAGAATTTGAAAGCTTCAGCGGGTAGACCATCGCAGCCGGGGTATTTATTATTAGGTTGGTTGTTTATGGCATCGCTGATGTTACATGGCGTAATACGATCGGCGAAATGAAACTGAATGTTATCATTAAGGAGGTTATCTACTTCCCTTCGGGAGTCTTGATCGTTCATGCAATCCTTGCAATAGCCTCGTCACCGACGGCTTCTCCTGCTCTCTGTGATAGCTTTTTAGTTTTGGGATTTAGGGATTGAATGTCTTTCCAGATTCTAATTTTCTAGACATTGCATCAGCTCTTCGTTGCTTTTCATTCAGTTTGCAGTACTTAAGGGCAAGTTTGAACTGCTCTCTCGCCGGCCTCATTAGCAGTGCCAAGTATCCTTCCCTCGGGCTACCATTTTGCCTTCACAGTACAAACATTATTCGTGAATGTGTATATAGATCTTTAACCAAGTCATTCCATCCAGGTATGTAACGAGTTGCCTTTATTTTTGTAACGGGCGGCGTGTAGTAAGTTTATATCTCAGATGAAATTATCCTGCATTCCATATTGCCAATAAAGTTGAAATGAGTTTTGTTTTTACCGTTGTACGCGTGCGTGCAAGCGTTCGTTTGCTAGCAAAATATCCTTGCAAATTATGAACGGATTGTCTTGAATTAACGAAAATATTGATGGTGTGGGCACTCCGGATGACAAACTCTAGTTGGTGTCGTTGGAAAACTGTTAATTGGTTACCATTAAAGCCATCATGCTCTTTATTAATTCAGATTGGTTATTATTTCAGAAAAAATCAGGATAGTTATCAGGGAGAGCGAAAAAATTCTTAATTGGATTTCAGTTTTAATGGTTGATTTTTTCTCCATTGCCTTGGCTGAGGTACTGTTTCTACCGAGTGTTCTTATTGTTAATAAGCTAGCTGATAAACTTCTTTCCCTTCTCAGAGGTAGTACAAAAGGCGCTCCTCGAAGGGAGGTGGAAGTGATGGAAAGGTTTATGGAGTAAATTCTTTTTAGCAAGAGAAATAGTGACGGCGGCTCTATGCTATAGTACAAAAAAGTAACTGTGATTTTGATCGTCAAATCATTGCATTAAAAATTTGCCTTTTTGTCAATGATCGAGACAAATTATGTGAAAAGCGGAAAAGAAAGTCATTATCATTACCATAAAGTGCAACTGACAGTGAGTGAACTCATTCTACAGTATTGAGTGAAGGAAGAATCACTGCTGGAAAGAAAACGGGGTCAATTTGCACGGAAAGTGGGCCGCGCAGTCACCTTAATCCTTACCATTAACTTCATTCTGGTAGGCTATTTGATACTCGCATGAAAGTGGTGGAAATTAGGAGAGGGGGGTTTTTGCTAAATGGCGTATTTGCCATTGGTTCATGAATGAAACAGTATGCTTTTAACGTTATGTACTAATTTTTTTTTCTGCCTACAGCCCTATGCCAGTGAAACATTAAAGTTGTTGAATTAACTACCTCATCTAATGACCCAGACCAGTTGTTTTGATGTAAATTTGTTAGCAGTTATGTCGTCGTACATTATGCAGTAAAATATCTACCTAGATACGAATTTTGCGAGTGCGCCCCGCATTTCGTTGGTAACTTTTTCCTCTTTTTTTTCCCTGTTATATTCATGCATCCTGAACCACTCGTAAAAAAGTGAAGTAGGTCACACTCTGCTTGCTGGGCTGTGCATAAAAGAATGAAAAGCTCTCGGCGTCAAACTCACTCACTAGAAAATTGTAACGTTATCAAAATGAGAGACGAGCTCTCCTTTTATTGCTGTGTTATCATGCCAACATTCGATACACAGCTGAATTAATTGCTTGAGAAAAGGTGGTAATTTCATTTGCTGTACTTGTCCATCACTTAGAAGCGTGACTTTAGGATCAATTGTACATTTTGTAATTTTACTTTTATTCAAGAATGTTGACTATCATTAACCCCAGTTTTGTGTTGAAGATGGAAGTGTAAGTAACGATGATTTAATAAGTATAAGTAAAACTAACTTTGCCACCCACTTGTTACAGTTGAATATGAATCGCTGTTAACAGCGAATGCTGAACAATGAAATATTAACACCTGAGAAAATTACGAGGCAAAAATGTATGTACTTAAGAAAACCCCAATTTTTTTGTTATTATTATTCAGATTTTTTTTATAATTCAGTCATTATTTCTTCGCGCTTCAAAATGACATATTTTTCCTTTATTAGTATTATTATATATCAGTCGGTTATTACTTCTGAGATTTCTGCATTCTGGTACATTATCGGATTTAGATCTGATAGTATTCTAATCCTTGAGAGCAGTTTATTTAAATTCTCATTCTTTATCAGCTTCATTTCCAAAAGCGCTACTGACGGCCGTTTACTTTTGATCGGCGATTCGTTAAATAAAGATTTATTTTGTGTAATTCCTTTTTATCTCGCACTCGGATTGTAATACATTACTTGTTTATTGTGTGAATGTACTTTTATATTTGCGGGTAAATTACTCCAGTTTTTACAATAATTTCATATTTGCACTCCTTCAGTTGAAATTATTTATTGACGTTTAAGGTGGAAAATTTTTCCAGACAACTAAGTAGTTGAATGAATGTGTATATATATATATATATATATATATATATATATATATATATGTATATATATTTGTTTTTACTAGTGTATATGCATATATATATATATATATATATATATATATATATATATATATATTTATATTTATACTTATATATATATATATATGTGTGTGTGTTTACATATACATATACACTGCCTATTAATTTACCTTACCACCATCATGCAACACCATAGTGAAATAGGCTATGACAAATCTTCATTGACCTCGGAATTCACAGTACACCAGAAAAATGAATAATCAGAATTTCAGCTCCTACGGAAATTATTTGGTTAAACTACCTAAAATCTAGCTACGGTTTTTCGCATCGAGCAAAATTCGTTGCTGGTGGTGAATGCTTAGAATATGTTGAGTGTCAATGTTGGTATATCTTTCCTGATTCATTGGAGATCAAGGTTTCTCTCCTCCTGGTTGTTCGGAATAGTGTTACATGGAGAAAAGAAAATAAAGACGTACAGACACAAAGAAAGAGAGAGGGAGAGTCAGAGACAAGCATACAGCCCTCTTTCGAAATTTCATGAATGAAAATACAATTGCCATTGTGATATTCCGTTTCTCTTGTCCCGAGGATCATTTGATGGCTACAGATTTCATTGATAAAAAACCCACATGCTTCCTACAAAGAGTCGGGTCTCCAGGGAAGCAAAAGCAGTGAAAAGCATTCTGTAAAACGGCGATAAACTGGGCCCGAGAGTTTGTGAGAAGTTTGATCCTGCTTGAATTTGTGTCACCAGTATGAACTGGACGGATCTCAAGAAGTATTACAACGAAACACTCTTCAGGACCTGGGCCCTGACACAGTCAGTTAAATCTGTGTCCTCCTTTTAAAGACACTGAAGCATGCTAGAAAGAGGGGACGTATATCCTGGAATGCGGCACGAAACGAGGATTTCTGAATCAAACCTCCTCTGTGGTAAAGTCTAATATCAAAAGTTTTCCCTGGAATGGAAGGAAAGATAAATTTCTGGAGAAATATTTTATTCATCTGAATATTGTTTCTTTCCTTCATTTGATATCATGACCCAACAGTTGTTATTTCTGTGTCGTCCATTTTCCTTTTAAATACTGATGATGTTAATTCCAAGTAAATTAAAACAACAACAACGATAAACGAGAAAAAGATGAGTGTCAGTCTAGTATATGAAGTATCCGCAGCACAATAGTTTCCATCACAGGCACAGGTTCCAGCCTGGAACCAGCATCCTTCATTCACCCTTAATTGCAGTCCTGTTCGTGTGCAGAGTCCTTCTGACAATCCTTCAACTCCTTCGTCAATCAACCTGCTCTTGTAAGCTGACCCCGTTGATTGGGACGGGTGTCAATGATTATAATTTCGTCGATTGGATCTGTTATGAATAAGTAAATAAATGATTAAATTATTGTACTAAAGAGTAATTTAACTGCTAAAGCATTCGAAAAATAGTAAGGAAATTGATATTTACAGGAGCGTTTAAGAATGACAAACAGAAGCAATTCATATAGCAATGCCTCAAAAGGCAAAAATCCTTTCAAGCAATTTCGAGATGTTGCATAACTAACGAAGCAGGAATAATATATATATATTTTTTTGTTGGTCACTAGCTCAGCGCTTCCTTAGCTATGACCTGTCAAATTCATTGTGCATCTGTTGAGTTAAGCAGGGAATTCTGTGCATACTAGTTAGTCGATGACAGAGGGTCGCAACTTGAAACGGGAAGCGTAGTGGCACCTCCCGACTCTAGTCTTCCTTTCTTCATTGCCTCTCTCTCTCTCTCTCTCTCTCTCTCTCTCTCTCTCTCTCTCTCTCTCTCTCTCTCTCTCTCTCTCTCTCTTATATATATATATATATATATATATATATATATATATATATATATATATATATATATATATATATATATATAAGTATGTATATATGTATATAAATACATATATATATATATATATATATATATGTGTGTGTGTGTTTGTACATACATATATATGTATATATATACATATATATATAGTCGAAGTAATGTTAATTACATACTTGCCATGCAATTGAAAATATACAATCCTAGAAACTTACTATCACAGGGGCAGCATCTTCCTCCATTATGAGAAAGGATGATGACGAGTGTGACGCATGGGCAACATTCTTGTCGTTTCACCCTCGAGCTCTCTGGTTCGGCCAGAGCGGTTTCGTCCTGAGGATCAAGCGTGGAAAATGCTAGTTAATTATATGTACCTCTAAAGATGTCAAGTATAAATGCTGGGAACATATTTTTGTTCCTGAATTCAGATACTGATACAAATGTCTGGTAGCCATTCTCTCTCTCTCTCTCTCTCTCTCTCTCTCTCTCTCTCTCTCTCTCTCTCTCTCTCTCTCTCTCTGTCTTCCTCTTACCCCGGGTGTAGGTAAGGCACGAGCTGGCTGCATAAACAATGAGGCCAGAACCACAGTCGCAATGACGAGACACAAAGTCTTCATGATGCTTGAAGTTTTTCTCAAAGTTGGTAAACACTGAAAAAAAAATGGAAAGCTATCTCAGCAATATGTGTGAAATCCCTTTGGATTAATTTTCGTTAACATATTGTCAAAGAATCATTGTCAACACAATTGTCAACATGAAAGAAAAAAACAGATGCGCTTCTCAGGAAGAATTCTACGATGACGCTGTGGAGGAACCTTAGGGTAATAAAACGTATGCTTCAAGACATGAGCTGTACGGTTTGGCCAAATTTTACATATACGTAATATGTATCAGAGAATAAAATCAATAAGAAATACCTGAAATGCAACATCACTCCTGTTGCTGTTATAGTGTACCATATTAGCCCCACTTTAGACCGTTAAGTAGAACTGAATGGGGATCAAGATTAACATTATTTAAAAAAAAAAAAAAAAAAAAAACACGGACAAATTCCCCAACAAAGTTAAGCTTGTTTCTTTACCTGGAGTGTAGGGCACTCTTACTGGGTAAGCCTTGTTTTTAGGAATAATTATATATATATATATATATATATATATATATATATATATATATATATATATATATATATATATATATATATACACATATGAAATTAGCATCTTATAGCTGCTTATATTCTGGAAGTATTATCAAAACATAGTTTCTAAAATCTGATCTGATAATGTTTTTATTTATGGAAATGAAACACGTTATAATTAAACTTCTAATCCCCAATCCAAGTAATAAATAACACTCACAAAATAACCAAATGCTTTAACATGCGAAATATACACTGAGAGACTAACGTGATCCAGTATTTTGAAAATGTTATCTAGATTTACAATAGCACGAGTATGCAAAGTATTAGAAAAATGTTCTGGTTGGGATGCGCACATGAGAGCCTCTATCGAGTCCATATGACCTTGATCTCGAGAGGCCTCTTTCGTTTAGATGTGAGTTTCATAAACGTGTTTACTTCAGAGGGAGACTATCTGCTCTCTACATTTGTCGTAACCAAACTTTATTTCTTATTCTTAAAATGTGAAACTTTTGGTAATCTTTCCAGCATTTAAACACGATTGGCAACAATGTTATTATTCAATACAATTGTAATTATGGAAGACCATACTGTGAAATTCGGAAAAAGTTTCTTTCCCTGCGATACTTGTTTTTTTCTAAAAAAAGAAATTTGTGGAACCAGCCGGCTCACAGATTTCACATTTATACATTTAAAATAAATAAATAAGGAACAAAGCCCAGCTCACATACCAAACGCATCAGTGCCTACAAATTTTAACCTCCTTTATAGTTAACGATGCAAGCTAATAACAGTTATGTAATTTAATTCATCCTTGCCGGCTGATGCACAGTTTATAACACGTATACATGAACAAAATTCAATATCATAATACCGTGAATGCAGGAGAATTAAACTGCTACGGAACTTATAAAAATGAATAATTAATGATGTATTAATGTTTCAATTGAAAGAATAAAAACCTGAGCATGAAAAATGTATGATTAATGCATAAAATGAATTATATAAATAGACTTTGCATGGAAACACACTAAGATTAAACTCAGTTGCTTATTTAATCATCTTCACAATACTCTTATTATTTTACGATTCCAGAGATTAGCGCTACACCTTAAAATGTTGCATAAAAGTGACATTTTCAACACGTAGGTACACGTCAGGTGAAAAATAAAGAACCATTACACCTTGCATGCACAAATCCAGGTATGGTTGTTGTTGCTTACCTAAGTAGCAGGAGAGTAACGCAGCAGCGATGTGTGTGAAGGCTCGCCTTGTCCCTTCCAGTATTTATCCATGGGTTAGGGCAGCTGCCAGTTCGTGCATTTCCGAGCCACTAATTACAAGAAATAAAAGAGAGAAAGAGGGTTACCCGTTCGAGTATATCTGTACTATTAATTACGCAAAACGAGAGAGAGAGAGAGAGAGAGAGAGCGTTACTATTTAAAGTATATCCGAACTAATTTTTATGTAAATCAGAGGAGAGAGAGAGAGAGAGAGGGCCACAAAACCGGTAACTCTTGTTGAGAGGCCCTGTAATCACTATTCGTGGTGAACACTAGGAAAATACTTTGGGAACGGCAGGTTCAGAAATCCCTCGAGGCTAGCGAACAGTAGGAAAATACTTTAGGAAGTTTCTCGAGGCTAATGGCAAGTTTTTGCGCTGGAAAGGAATGATTGTTTTTTTGTTTTGATTGGCATATCTGAGCGAATTTCACCAACTCCTTGTATTTTAACATCAGAGAACACAACTATTTCAGCAGACTTCAGTGCGACGATAAGAATCGAGGTGTATTTACAAAAATGGAATTTACCGCGAAAGACAGACAACTTTGGTCATTTCTTTGGGAGAACAAAATTTGAACACTGAAAAAAAAGAAATACTTTTATGCCACCGATGAAATTTTTTTTTTTTTTTTACCTGTTACAAAGTTAATACGTACAGCAGAATTTAGATATATACGAATTAATTATTATAAAAAGAGACTGCTACAGCGATGTTTCTCGTTGTTAAATACTGTAGGTATTGTCAAACTTCATCGCAGCAATGTTGTTACAGTATGCTTCTCATTACCTCACACCAGCAAAGTGAATTATTTTGGGTGTTGTCATCATCTTTATTTATATTAAATTCCACAGTAGGAAAGTTTCTCTATTTTGTTGGTATTTTTGTCAGTATTAAACTTCAGAATCATGAAATTTATGTTGCCGTGATTAAGTTCAGCATGATTTTCCTTTTCGTCAAACTTTTTTTGTATATATAATTATGCAGATTAATCTGCATGACACCTTACCGCTTAACAACTATCTTAATGTTGTGACTAATATTCTGACATTTCATACACTTTGCTGTAAACAAAACCAGCCAGCTCCCAACGGAGCACTTTATATCCCCTCTCAAACTGCAAATAAAAAGAAATGTAGTGGTTCTGCAGCACAAGAAAGGTGAGGAAATATATTTCTCACCCCTGCTCAGTGAACAAAGGAGTATATTACAAAGGAGTCACCCTAAATGAGTTTTTTTTTTCTTTCTTTTTAATATTAGCAGTAAGCACAAGTACTCGGATGAAAATTTGCCACGAACCTGGAATGGGGAAGGTAGAATTTTAACTTGAATTCATTTTAGTTTCTTGGAGAGCAGAATACCAAATAACACAATTCCGGCCTGATGCACAAATTTTTTATCAATAAAATTGAGAACTTTCTCAGTCTTTAAAAATTAAGTTATTAACTGTTTAATCACTACAGTGATCACTGCTGATTGATTTTAAATTGTACTAGCGAGTCATGCCACCCTTAAAAGTATTCATCTCTCTCTCTCCGCCCGCACACACACACGCCTACCCAGTCGTAGCAAATGGACTGTCAGTCTTTAGCTATAATGTGGTATTGCTCTCTCTCTCTCTCTCTCTCTCTCTCTCTCTCTCTTGTAAGAAAGAAAAGATTTGACCATGTTTCAGGATCGTGATAAATAAGACAAAAAGAAAAAGTAAGAAAATAACGAGAGAAAGGTTATGTTTTCCAGTAAATTTGAAAAGACAGTTGGAACAGCGATATGGATGCGGGGAATAAAAGTGAAGGTTGAGGGCTAAACTCCTCAGTTGTGGGGAATACTTACCCCCAGATGGAAGATTTCTGTTCTTTGCAAATTGCCTCTTTAAAAGATCTGGCACACCACCAGCACACTTTCCTAATACGTCCAAACTAGTGACGCACATGAAAGATTCCCTCCTTTATTCACATGAAACATTGTTCAAATCATTGTTATTTTTGAAAAGACGACGTTTAGATTGCCGCAATAGTTTTATCTCTTTTCTTAATGAGCATACCTGAGCTTGAGCACTGCCTCAGTTACAGTGATTGAATTTTCACTTGCACAGCCAAGTGAAGGCACATGATTCCCTAACTGGCACTTTTCCTGTGGTTTTCTTCTAGGCGTTTCTTTTATCTTGAGATGATCAGGAAAAGATTCAAACATCCTAGGTATAGTCCCAGCGTGTAAACGAACCTGGGAGAGCGACCGATCAAAATTTTCTTCCTTGAAAAGCTTCAAACACAAACGGGTAGAGACAACAAGCCCCGGCTCCAGCGACTTTATAGACTATCCTGGAACTCGGGCTAAGATACCTTTGCTCTGCATACTTATATAGAGGCCAGTTGTCAGAGCAGCTAAAGTCAGGTGGATTTCATTACCAGAAAGACAAACGTATTTAGATAGGGGTCGGTGATTAAAGAGGTGGTCCCGGGGTGAATGGCGGCAAGTGCCAAATTTTGAATTTGGTTTTCGTTCGTTATCGTTGCTAAGAGCGGGAAAATTTCAGTCTGGATAGAAGTTTTTTATTTTACTGTACAGCTGGGTTGATGCTGTTGTTATTATTATTGGTAATTCTATAGGAAAGGGACGCACTGGTTTCTGAAAAAAGTAGTTACCTAGAGTTACGGAGAATAGTGTATAGAATTCCTAGATACTAGTCATTAAGTGAGGAAACGCTTATTAGTCCTAAAAAAAGTCACTTTAATATGTAAAAACTCGCTGAAAAAAACAAAGTCGAGAGAACTCCGTCTCTCACTGAGTCAACTACAGACTGATGTCTGTATCTGCGCGCGCATGCAAGGACTAAAAAAAAAATAAGTAAAAAAGTGACGAACCCAATACATACAGGCTAAATCTCTTTGCTTTCCTATTTCTCTATGATCCATTGTTACACAATTAATATGGAAAATTTTCACTCTCGCACGGCTATTTTGTTCATCATCATAGCAGTAGCTTCTATAAGTGCAAGTGTTCCGGCGGAAAACTTACCTTTTAGATGCGAAAGCTGTCATAACTTATGGTGATTTCTTGTTATTTTTGTAGTTGTAACACTGAAAAGTTGATTAAATACTGTCAAGACCATGGGGTAATTTTATCAGAAAAACATTGTGGTTCGCGTAATTCTGTCTGTAGAGTTGATATAAAAAAGTGCGTATTCTGTTGTGATAAATCTTTCATTACTGAAGGACGCCGTAGAAAAATGTGTAATTTTAAAGTGTCTGTATTCAAGAACACTTGGTTTTACGAATCCAAACTTGATATTGAGACTAGTTTAAAGTTCGTGCTTCTGTGGTTGCAAGACTGGTTTGCCTGTAAGGTAGTGCGATTTGAACTTAAATGACGTGACAATTTCGGACTGGTCGTCATTCTGTCGACAGCTGGTAGTGAACTGGGTTTCAGACACTAAGAAAACTGGTTGTCCAGACTGCATCGTGGAAATTAATGAGTCAAAATTTCGACGACTTAAGTATAATGTTGGACGCATAATTGAAGGGCAGTGGGTTTTTGGCGGAATTTGCCGAGAATCACGAGAATTTTTTGCAGTGCCTGTTTGAACAAAGGGATCGTGAAACACTACTACATTTTATTAAAGACAATATTCATGAGGGAACTACTGTTGTCTCAGATTGCTGGAAAGCATATAATTCCTCGGAGGAAGAGGGGTACAAGCACCTTATGGTAAATCATAGTATCAATTTTGTGGACCCCACTACAGGTGGCTATACTAATACAATCGAACAAAGGTGGCGCGATCTCAAGGAGTTACTTCCCAAGTATGGGCGTCGTAAGGCTCACTTCATAGGTTATTTGGCTACTGCATATTTCAAGATTCATCATAGTGACTCCTCAACTCGTCTGCATTCGTTCTTGCATGCAGCAGCTACACTATAAACTCCATCATATTTGGATAAGTCACAGTTTTTAATTCCAGGAAATAAGGGTAGTTTACATATCCGCGGTACCCCGTGGTGGGCGGCCGCAATGCAACAGTACCACTTGCTAGTACAAACGTGCTTGCCAAGAATCTTTAATTTCGCAGATAATGCGCGAAGTGCCGTTCTGCCACCCCCTTGCTGACAGCAGATCCTAGGCTTAAACTGCACTCTACATCTGGTTTTATTATTAGCATTTTTCCCCTACATTCCCCAGCTTTTCATCAACTTTGTCTCCCCCACCCAAAACCCCCGGTTCCCACCTGTGGTCCCCCAAGATTGTTGGTGGTTGTAAGGGTTTTCCTCACTTATTTAATGATACTGAAGCATAGATATGGTGTTGTTTTAGCATTTTAAGCTGTTTAACGCATAGAAACTGGTGCGCCCCTCTCCTATAGAATTACCTTATTATTATTATTATTATTATTATTATTATTATTATTATTATTATTATTATTGTAAGTCTATCACAATATCAGAAATATACGTGCTTCTTTCTGCTAGTTCGACACACACACACACACACACACACACACACACACACACACACACACACACACACACATATATATATATATATATATATATATATATATATATATATATATATATATATATATATATATACATACATACATACATACATACATACATACATACATACACACACGCACACACGTCGAGTAAATACCACTCGTCCGAACGGCATCAACCTTCCTGCAACCTTGGCTACATATTCAGCAGCGTGAACACCCCCACAGGCGGAGAGTTGTTTCTCCCTGTCATTAACCAGATCTTCACCCCTGGTTATAGCGTCGGCTCCTCCGCAGAATCCTTCGAACTTTGCGCAGCAACAACACTAAGGACAAAATAGCTTCCTTTATATCTGAACTTCCCTTCATAAACGACCTTCGACTGCCTTATTAGAGACCATCCGAGGATGTTCTTCACCCCCTGTCAACAACCCTAAAGACTTCTCTTGGCATCTGTACCAAGAAGGCCCTGTTCAGATACCCAAGGGACACGATTTTATTTGATTTGGCTTCGTGAGAGGCTGATTTAATGGACACAATAAATTAGCATGTCACGAGGCCAAATCAAATCAAATCAACAAGTAGACTGTATCATAAAATCTCCCTCTCAGGACGACTGTTTAGTCTCAGACATTAATCAACCTTTGTTATGTCAGAAGATTGTACGATGCTGTTAATTTAAGACTTTCCTTAAGTTGTCATTGAGAATAAATTTTATTAATGTGATCTACGATTACATTATTAGTTTTGTGATGTACATGATGGTTTGTAGTTATTTTTCTTTGCACTATCATCCTCACATCACCGTTACTTATTTGAGGTTCTTTGGTATCTACAAATTATAGTGCCCTGTTCTGTGGCACAAGAAGCTCTACAGTACTCATACGATTAAAAATTTTTAAACAATAACACTGAACTGAAAAAACTTAGCTGCTGCTAAGTTTGCTGAAGACAAAACGAAATAGTTCATACTTCCAATAGAGTTCGTTTTAATATGTCTAAATCTGAAATGTTAGACGCGAGTGTGGGCAGCGATTTACAATTTCCAAAGCGTTACCAGGGGAGACTGGACTGAGTTGTGAATATTTGTAATTTGAAAAGGCCTTTGCCAGTTAATCACTTTAAAGATATTTTAATTATTATAATGATAGGTTAATGTCGCGATACATGGATAGTAAATATTTTTTTAGAATCTTGTATGCATTTTTCATCTAAGGAATAGGCAATGGCCAATTCAAAGAGGGATAAAGAAGTTTTTATTCTTTGTTTAAACATTAGATGTTTTTTCAGTTGATGGAGTGGCATTAAACCTTACAGATAATTTTTATAATATCAATTTGTGGTATCCTCAAGAACAAATAATATACTTGCATATGAATAGTACTTAGGTGACAAGGCTCACAGTGGCTGAGCCCCTGCATACAAAATACTTAGTATGCAAATGGCCTGAGCTACAATTATGACAGTAAAAAAAGGAGTCTAGTAGTTATTCGGATTTGGCATAGAGGGCAAACCGCTGATCAAGTTTTTTAGAGCATTAAACTGCTTTAGTGGGCTGACGGGTGATACCGTTGGTATTCCGTCAAGAAGGGAAGATTCCACTATGTCTGTCTGAGGAAAGCTTTAATATTCGATGTTTATATTTACTTTTGCTTCTAACTATCATCATATATAACCTATGGTTAGTTTCCCTTCTATTCACAGCGTGTGTTTGAATGTTTTCGGTAGAGATCTGCTTAATAATTGGAGTCTTATTAGAAGCGTTTTTTGGACCTGCTCTCTCTCTCTCTCTCTCTCTCTCTCTCTCTCTCTCTCTCTCTCTCTCTCTCTCTCTCTCTCTCTCTCTCTCTCTCGAGGACGCTGGGATCTTCCCTGACGCTGGGGAGTTCACCAGTGGTCAGATTTTCGTGTAAACGAAACGTAGAATGATGAAGATAATTAAATGCAAGTATTTTATGCGTTATTACAGAATGATAAATTAGAAATGAATGAACGTGTTCTCTGAAAAACGTTTGATTTTAACAATATCCCCCTTTACCTGCGATGACAGATATTAATTTTATTATGTGCTGGAATATATATATATATATATATATATATATATATATATATATATATATATATATATATATATATATATATATATATGGGGGGGGGCTATTTTGAAATGGGATTAACAACTTTGTCTACATAATTCGTTTTAGCTGGACTCTAAAGATAGTTATTCAGCTGAATAAATTTTCAAAACATCAATGTCTATTTTCAATATTATCATTATCTTTCCTTTCACTCATATGATATCATGTTATTCCCATTTCATAAGTCTCCGGTCTTCTTTGTTTAATGGCCGCAACTACGGATACGGAACTCGTTCATATAGAAAGATTGTCAGCGAGACGGTCATATTATCCCAAACAGCTCTACTACCAGTATGGGCCTGTACCCCCGCCATAAAATGTTACTGATATGGTCAGCAGTTTTACACTCGGGCTTGGTACGGGCCATACATATAATTTAGCGATACTAAATAAAATACGGCTTATTACGAAAATGGTGCCGTACGTATTTTGTTACCTTCCCAGTCAACGGGATAAACTGATTGTAACATCGTTAACATCACAGGACTGAAGCCTACTAATGGCTAGTTTTTACATAACCATAGAATTCGTTTCTGTACACAATGTCTGCAAGGTTTCAGTGTGCAAATACTTAGTCTGATATAGTGTTTTATTAATGCTGTCCAAATATATTAAACTTCATGTCATGCAGTTAAATTATTTTTTTTTGGTTTGCTCTTCCAATATGAAATACAGTATATACGCTTCTATCAACTGCCACCAGGACTATGACCTGTCGCTGGCACATACTAGTCTTTCTCCATGCCATTTATCATGGAAAATAATAGATACGTAGAAAATATGTATAATTCAAATGACAACAGAGTGGATAACGACTTAGTTTCGTTTGGGTCGAATTCCATTGCTTTTGGATATCAGATTTTTGCCACCGTGTATCAGGGAAAACAAAACTTCCCAATAAACAAGTTCCTTGTTAGCCTGCTCAAGTAATTTCTCTCTGGGTCTACGCTGACAGTACTTCTCAACAGAATATGAGCTTCCCTCGTACAGATTCATAAAATCTTCATTTTATTACAAGAATGTTACGAGCATATTTTCTCTTTACGCTGAAATTCCTGAAATTTTTTTTTCACCTGCTTGCAGATTTACCCAATAATTGTCAACATACCCCATACTTGTCACTCGTTTTCCATACTACATCTACACCTATTCAGATTAACAGGAAACTAACCATTTATTACGCCTCTTACTCTATTTCCTTGTCGTTTTGCGATATTTAGATCACACAGAAGAGCGGATATAACATTGTTTTTATTTCATTACATTACCTGGCATCTTATACAAATGAGGTGTGATTATATTTGACTTTAGGAGAAGAGGGTCAGTTGCCCTTCAGAAGGGCACCCCTTCACCATATGGTCTATGTTATGAACTCACTACCTCGAGATCATCAAGTTCGAAATACAAACAAAGAATTGGACCGAAATGACTGACGAGAGGTGACGAGCAAAGGGGGGAGGAACAGAACAATACCCAAAAGTGACCTTAATATTAATTTATTATAATAAGATATATACATATTTACAAGTGAGTCAGGTTTGGCAAATAACATCATACCAATAATGAATTAACCCCCCCAAAAAATAAGAGTCAGTTCAATAAATTCAATATAACAATGTAGCTATTCAAGTTACTCAACCTAAAACCAATTACATTAATAACAATGGACAATTGTAAAAATTACTCTACCTTGAATCAAAATATTAACCCTATCAGTTGATACTTGAACTACATCAGAATAAACTTACACGCAGCATAAACAACAATATCATAAATAGTGAACAGACAGCATAAACAATCAGGTTACATCAAATGATAAAACAAATGGTATATCCATAGCAAACAGGCAGCATAAACAATTATATAATAATAAACAGCATAAACAATAGTAAACAGGCAGCATAAACAATTATACATTAACAAACCAGCAGCAAAAATTAATAATCATGCAACACCAAAACGGCATAACTCTGAGTAACATCACACAAAGAAAAAAACAAACAATCTCCGTAGAGATGACACGACAGACCCAGCTGTCGAAAAGGATGAATACATTCAGATCTCCATGAAAACATCAAACCAGCCACCAGCTGCAAACTGGAACACATCCATCACACAGATGATCACGGTAGAATCATCGAGACAACGTGCCTGTTGTCGAGCTGGAACTAATCTGCTCCACAGAAGACTATGGTTTAGCCATCCTACCGTCCTTCCGCTACCACAGCCAACAGGTAAAATGCCTGCTGTAAAATCCTTCTTGCTGCACAAGGCTCGCTGCCATTCTAAACACGACCATAGCTGCTCTGAACCAGACTCGCTGTCATCCCAAACGTGGCTGATGCTCTCGAGGGCGCCGAGACAGACGTAAACTCCTACTGTAAAGAAAACAAAAAAGTAAGGAGTCTACAACCCACCAAGGGAACAATCGGCAAACGATTGTTCTCACAGTCTACAACAAGGTCTAGAGAATACACTAGACCTTGGTCTACAACTTTCCTAGGCCTCTTCAGCGCTGGATATTTGTCCTTTTCTATACAAGGTATTTGCGCTTACCAAGGGTCAATATTCAATCTGAACCACTTACTACTACTGTATGAA
Organism: Macrobrachium rosenbergii; assembly: GCA_039081455.1. Classification (NCBI taxonomy): domain Eukaryota; kingdom Metazoa; phylum Arthropoda; class Malacostraca; order Decapoda; family Palaemonidae; genus Macrobrachium; species Macrobrachium rosenbergii. The sequence goes on along the minus strand of JANJGK010000053.1, from coordinate 11,410,815 downwards.
AATTATTATAAGTTACTTTAGGACCCAGAGATTAGCATCCGAAAACATTGGTACCTCATTTTCTACAATAAAGCTTGTCAGGTCTGTGCTTCTCCATATTTACTTGGCATGCAATTCATGCTATAAACAACTTTTTTTTTTATTCAACATCACCACTGCACTTTTGTATAGGAGAGTATGCTGAACATATATTCTTTCATACGTTCCTTCATACATCTCAATTGTAAGAAATGATTCGCGGATGGACAAGGCTGAGTTTACTCATTTCAGTTAACACTGTTAATACAAAGGGCAATGGTAGGACGAAAGAAGAGAAGAAAGGGATTTTTCAGGAATTTTGCAAAAGTTTGGCAAGTATGATGGGAATGCTTAGTTGTGTCTTCGTTGTAAAAGTGAAATATCAATGCAGAATTTTTCAAATGAAGGATAAGAGGAGGAAAAGTGTAGTGAAATGATGATACAATAGCGAGAAAGAGCTGAAATAGATTGGTGAAAGATAACAGGAGGAAAAGTGTGGTGAAATGACGATACAATAGCGAGAAAGAGCTGGAATAGATTGGTGGGTCAGAGTATACTGAGGTGGTCTGGTTGCAAGGAGAAAATGAAGGCTGATAGGGTTGTGTATAATGTTTAATTCATGAAGGTAGAAGAGAGCGAAAGACCGATAGTGTCCTGAACAAATTGTTGGAATACGTGAGCTTTAATATCCAGGAAGAAAGTGAATACATCCAAGATAGAACTTAGTGACACGTATAGTGTCGGGAAACTGAGATACCACAAATGAGCCTTACATAAGAAGCAAGAAACCATAAAATTTTCGGGGAAGCTTCTCTCTTAACTGTCTGTTGTGGTGACTGCTGTTCCGTAATCTTTGCAACCAGTCTCTGTCAGGGAAAATTGACTCGAACAAAACCACCCTATAAAGCTGGGACGATGCTAAATAAATAAATTATTGAAGCAAAACTTTCAAAAATAAGAGAAGATGTAGATAAAGGATTTCATTGCCAGTGCGCATGTAAAAGGTAAGTCAAGTCATGAGGCAACAGCATTTCTCTTTTTTCTTTTCATTTAATATCCTTAGTTTCATGTGATCCTCCCAGGTAGCTATATTTTCTCCCACTGAGCGCTCTCGTTGCATAACACTTCTTATTACACTTCTTCTCCCACTCATTATTTTCCCCATTACAGACGTTCATTACTTAAGAATAAGGCTGGAGTCCCTTTTCCTACGACACTAATAGGCTTCCTCCCCGGACATTGTTGACTGAGACTCTGGTCAGAATTGGCTTTATTATTTCATCTCTCTCTCTCTCTCTCTCTCTCTCTCTCTCTCTCTCTCTCTCTCTCTCTCTCTCTCTCTCTCTCTCTCTCTCATAATGACTGTGAGGGCAACTGAACTTCTTTTAGTCTGTGCTTAAAAAAATGTCTTGTAGTGTAGTGTTTGCTGTAATTACAGCTGCTAACGAGCAGGGGCGTCATTTAGGGGGGGCAACTGCCCCCCCCGACTCAAGATGCCCTCCCCAAGCCTCAACTTGCCCCCCCCCCCCCTCTCACCCCACCAAGCCCCAAGAAGTAACAACAGCTGGTTTTCCATTATTCCTACCGAAATTCAAATGTGTCATCACATTAAGTTATATCTTTCTATCTATCTTATCTATTTTATGTGCTTCAAAAAGCACATAAAATAGCTCACAATAAAAAAAAAATCAGCAGTTTTTTTTTTTTTCTTGTCTTTCTTTTTTTTGAACTGCATGACTACAAGTTAGCGATGTATTTCAGTTCAATAGTCGAAGAGATTCCAGTAGTCCAAGGCTGTAGATCTAGATTCCAATCCTGTAACAGATTTTAATTTTTTAATTCTGAGCATTTTAAAACCTAAAAGAAGCAATTTTGTCTAGTCTCTGAACATGTAAGATTT
>JANJGK010000053.1:11398897-11403897 GCA_039081455.1 Macrobrachium rosenbergii | reverse complement strand
TTCTAACCGGGAATGAAACGGTGGAAAACAAGACACAGCTGGAGAGAATTGTAGGCCAATACAAACATACGTTTTCCTAGAGGGGTGTTTTGATGGACCAAAACGGGTTAGTAACTGCTACGCAATAATTCTTCTTCAACCTCAGTAGCACGTCGGTCACTCCTACACTCGCCTCAGTCTCATGACCTTCGTAAGGTCGTACGACTTAATGAGCTCAGTATCCATGCTATGACAGGACCTTGGAACGTTCCGGTAAAGCATTCTCGTTCTATTTCCTGCCGTCTAGACTATCAAGCTACAATGCACATCAAAGATAAAACAACGCAACAAAATTGCGTGATTTATTTTAGTTTTCTGTAGAAGAAAACTACTGAAATGGCCATTTGTCTGTCCGTCCGCACCTTTTTCTTCCCGCCCTCAAACCTTAAAAACTACAGAGGCTAGAGGGCTGCAAATTGGTATGTTGATCATCCACCCTCCAGTCATCAAACATACCGAATTGCAACCCTCTAGCCTCAGTAGTTTATATTTTATTTAAGGTTAACGTTAACCATAATAGTGCGTCTGCCAACGCTGTAGGACAGGCCACCAACTGAAAGTTGCATGAGCCGCGTACAGGAAACTCGATCGCGCCGAAGAAACTTCGGCGTATTTTTTGTTTTTCCTCTCGAAATCTGTCCGGCTCTTAAGGTTAATTCCTCATATAGGGTTTCACCTTAATTTCTAGCATTACTGGTTCGGTTTAGTAATGTTGATACTTATGGCAATGGTGGGTATATTTAAATCAAATAGCAATGTTTATATTAAAATGTCCAATTCACTGCTTGTAATAAGGTGGAAAATAAAAATTGACCAATTTACAGAATTTCTGACGAGTTCTGCCATAGTATTTCTCTCAAGGTCTGTCATCCATTACTCAGTCCTATTGATCAGCTTTAACCTTCTTCACAAACTAAGCACTATATAATTCATGATTTAGGCGGGTATCAATGATAATGACACCTCTGATAAGATCTAGAAATATATGGTACAGAAATGAATAAAGGTATGAGCAAATGAATAAAAAAAATAAGAAAAAAGGTATAAAATGTCAAGTTACTGTTATCAAAGGAAGGGATGACGAATATAGGACATTCTGGGGCTGTTTGAAAGTCAAGGATTCCTCATATAAATAATTCTCACCTGTGTTTTCGTTAACAAATAACGATCGTGCTTTTCCTAACTGAAAGTTGTACTAACTTCATATTCATTATGCAGTAACTTTATTTGATTATATGCATATAAAGCGAAACACACGCGTGCTCCCACACAAACACCCGCATACACTATATCTGTATATGTATATATGTATATATATATATATATATATATATATATATATATATATATATATATATATATATATATATATACATAAACTCGCTGATATCAAACCCATTTTATTCTACACTCAAAGGCATCTGGGCTAATACTGGTAAGAGTTGGAGAACTTATCATTTGTACATTCACACACATAACCAGATATATATATATATATATATATATATATATATATATATATATATATATATATATATATATATATATGTATATATATACACATATATATACATCTATATATATTCTGTCCATTAATACAATTACCAACAGGACCTCATTAAAACTGGACGGTATCTAGATGAGATATTTATTCAGGAAAAGTTACCATCTTTCCAGGACTAACAGTCCTCATTGTCAAGTATCCGGACGCTTGACAATGAGGACTGTTTTTCCTAGAAAGCTTGTAACTTTTCCTGAATAAATATCTCGCTAGATGCTAGATACTATCCAGTTTTAAGTAGGTCCTGCTAGTAATATAATATATATATATATATATATATATATATATATATATATATATATATATATATATATATATATATATATATATATATCCAATTACAGTAACACTGACTTACATCAATGAAAAGATAATTTATAATATCATCTATATGGATTGTGAAAACTTACTATCGGAGAAAACCTGAAGCCGACATTAATACTGTAGTCATAATAAATGCCACTGACTTTCGAGTGGGTGACAATGTTTTCTGTTGCGCCTTCATCGATAATGCTATGTGTTTGTTACTCCTTTGCATCATGAATGGAAGTTCAAACCGTTTGAAGGCTAAAACAAATTCTGCTATTTAATCACCTGGTCCATTAACAGTCATACAGTATATGTTACGGAAAAATTTTTCATAATCAGTTTTTATAAAGAACTCCCACCTATTGTTTCTCATGGTAATATATATATATATATATATATATATATATATATATATATATATATATATATATATATATATATGTGTGTGTGTGTGTGTGTGTGTGTGTATATATATATATATATATATATATATATATATATATATATATATATATATATATATATATATATATATATATATATATATATATATATATATATATGTATCTGTATGTTTATTATTGGTGTGAGAGTGTGTGCCATCTACCCATGTATGCATGCCACTACATCATTTTTGTCAGACAGCTCACCACTACAAGGTCTGTATCTTTCTCATTATTTTGATTAAAGCAGCACTTGGAATCGTTGATCTTTGATGTTGTGACACTATTTTACCATACGAAGAAGCATCCTTCTCTCACTTTCTTTCTCTACTTCTCCCTCTTCAATGTAACCCACATGTTGGCAAGACGCGAGCTGGAAAGACAGATGTAAGTACCAGGCCAGTTTTGTAAACTGCCAGCCAGAATTTTCAAAATGAAAGGTAGGCTAATTGTTGGGTTGAAGAAAAAAAAATATGAAAACTCTAACCTTAAAAACGCTTTTGTCAATACATTTGGTCCCTTTCAGATAAGGCATTAGTTTGGTAGAAATAAAGGCAACAATATTTAGCTTTTGCAGATCTTCAAAGTAATGAAACATAGTGGACAAATTTTGGGAAGAAACATACCAGTCTACTCAGATCGGCGATGCGTAAAACGTTGGAACCACTTTAGTGTTCGGTGTTGATGATGATGATGTAAGATCTGAGAGTTGCCAGTTTGAGCATTTCTAAGACCTGTTTTTCGGTATGCAACAGAATACGGCCCAAGGCGAAAAACTACAAGTCTAAAACAAAGGGGGCTCGCGAGGTATGTCTAAAAAAGAATTTTATAACAATGTAAATAAACAGAGAAAATACAAACATTATACTGACATGCCTTAGTTTTTGTGTTGCTAAGTAAATGCAAATATGCCAGTGTGGATCATTCATTCTTTGATTACCGATTACAGTCAAATGGCAAGATTTTAAGGAACTCATTCGTGGAAGTTTACTGTAAAGGGTTTGTGAGTTCAAGTGGGGTTTGTAACAAAAGGCATGTGAATACCAGTTAGAGTTGAATGACAGATATTTCTAGGATAATATGATAAATGACAGGTATTTCTAGGGTAATATGATACAGTGAAAATGTATTGAAAGAGGTCCCCTTCTAAAGTGCAAAAGAGGTGTAGTGATCTAACGTAAATTCTCAAAATACAAGATAACAACCTCCAAGTCCTTAGATCCTAACCATGTCGGTAAGTGTGGAGTGGAGTCAGACTCAGTTTCCAGCATATCATCAGATTATCTCATGTAATATTAGCGATAAGCATGTTACTGTCTTCCTTTGTTGGAAAAAAGAAACAATGAAATCAAAACTACAATATGCAAATGCGTTTCTGGGATACAGATACCTACAGATAAAACAATTCTAAAACTAAGTTTTCTTGGCACATTGCGCCGAGTCTTAATTCCTTTGTCCTGTACTTCAGAACAAGCAGAAGTACTTCCCAAAGCAAGCAGTATTCCTTTTCTACCTGTCTTGCTTGGCCATATTTAAATAAACATTTGCAAATTTCAAACCAGGTGTATTCAAAAGGATATCTCTTACATTTCTTTTATAAAGATTTTACGTGCTGAGAAGTTTACCTCCTGTTACTGATTCTGATAACACATAAATGCATAGACATACCTTCTGAAAACGTTTGATTTTAATCGAAGATGTTTCTTCTTAACGAAATAAGAGAAAACTGAGATTTACAATAATTATTTCTGGTATTTTACTTACCACAACAGACTTAGCTTGGTAAAGCAATATAGTTCCTAAGATAAAAAGCATAGTACAAACGCAAGTATCCATATCGAAAAATGCAATTTTTAAGATTTTATTTGGAATTCTGGTAATTTGAATCTAGCGTTTTTAATTATTCTGTTCCCTATATTCTTCTTAAATATTTTCCCGCGTATTTATTGTTTGTTTTTTAAAGATTAAACTATTCACTCCCTCGTATCCATCTCTTCCCCTGGCCCTTGAGCGTCAGTTCAGTATTTTAGAATTCAAATAAATTGAGAAGTACTCATTCTCATGAACTCGTTCAGGCCACTGCTCATTTAAACAATAAATAGGTTTTTTTTTATGAAGTAAACAGCCTGTTTCTAAGCCATGTGCTTCATTCATTGGAAGAACAGTCAAAACAGTTGTTCAGGGAGAGAGAGAGAGAGAGCTTTGTTACGGATTTTATGGTTTCTTTCGCCTAATCCATTCTTACGAAACTCTGAAGTGGCCACAGAATATCATGCAATCTATAATGAATTCAAGCACGAGTGTTTCAGATATTATTGGAAATAATTCAAGGCCCATCAGAAAAGCATTAGGAAACAATTTCTCTTGTGTTCGTCACTCTTGAGAAAACCATCCGATGCAGCATAAACATTAGCTAGTTATAATTCTAAATCCAGCACACAATATCTAGCACTAGTGATTTGGCCCCCCAACATCGTCTCGCTGCTTAAAATCTTGACTTGTGGCATCTTATTTTAGCAGTTTTGCAGAACCTCCTTTGAAAGGAGGCTGGGGTTCAGCGCTTTGCAGTTTGATGTAACTATTTTCAGTTGTGATATTTTATGGAATATATACAGTACATGTATAAATAATGCATGCACTTAAAATTT
>JANJGK010000053.1:11358897-11393897 GCA_039081455.1 Macrobrachium rosenbergii | reverse complement strand
TTATTAGGGATAGATTATGATGAAATCTGTGATAGTCTGATTCACCTTGTTAATAGGGTGAGTTTGTACTATATATATATATATATATATATATATATATATATATATATGTGTGTGTGTGTGTGTGTGTGTATATATGTATATATATATATATATATATATATATATATATATATATATATATATATATATATATATATATATATATATATATATATATATATATATATATATATATACTGTATATATATATATATATATATATATATATATATATATATATATATATATATATATATTTAGCCATCACTAATGACATGAATGCACATTAAAAGATAATATTATGTAATATTCATGTGTCCTCTACACTCTTATAATATAGGAGGCCCTATCTTTGAGTATGACGAAGTAGTGTGCATTTAAAACCTGTATTAAGGATAAGAGTTCTTAACTAGAACTAAAGGAAAAAAAATTATAGGGGGAAGGAAGAGACTAGGAATTAAACTCAAAGGATGCTTTGGTTTTAAGTTTTATCTTCAGGTGAAATTGCCTTGATCATTTTACATTTTGTAACACCTTTTTATCTGTAATAAGATGCTAATCATAACGGCAGGTGGGTCTGCTCTAATGTTTCCTATACTGCTGAACTTTGTACTGACTTCCGAACCATTTCGGCAACCCACTGACTATATATTAATTAAACTTGATGTACCTTTAGCAGTAAGATACATAGATCTATCCTTGTGTAGAAGAATGCAATCAGATTTATTGTTTCGCTCTAGTCGTGTAAAAAGAACTATTTTCTCAATGAATGTTCAGGTAAAATTTAAAGAACTATGAAGGAAATTCTTACGAAAGAGAGACAATCTTTTCTGCTATATGTAACACAAACATCTGACCTTTCTTTACTCTTTCGCCGTAAGAAGACTAATTGTCTTCACCTTTTTCACGGTTGCTGACTTCGCCAAACTTAAAAAAGCTCATTAGACTCGGTCTTCATTAAAGTTTTTTATTCCTTCTTTTTTTTTGCGCTGCTTTTAGAGCTCACCTTCTTTTTCTTTTAGGCAGGAGACAAATGATAACCATGAACATGGTCAAAGCTTTATATATGTAATGTTTCATTTTTACGAACAAACAGAATAACTAATATGCAATAAACAATATTCCCATGTTTAGAAAATATATCCTTTGTGGAAGCAAAAATAAATACTGGGATTACACTATCCGCAATTAATGATTAGAGAATGTGTATTTTGTTATTCATATATCATTATTAATCTGTTATGCCAGTATTTACCAAACTAACATTAAAGAATTGATTTATATATTTCTATGAATGTCCTGGGGATACTTACTTGATTCTGGGCGGCAACGGATGAACGCAGGGAGTTCCTTTTATTTATTGCACATCTGACTCAATATTAGGACAATTCGTAGACAAAACAAGTAAGTCTATGGCTTAGGGCCTTCTTCATGTGAGGGAAATTACTTAAACTCAAGGGTTCTCTTAACTAATTATATTTACATAACAAACACAGATCAGAAGCATGACGAATTACTGGCAGGTAATAAGAAGGACCTGCTAAAATAATGAATCCTACACAGAATAAATATTCTACTCCGACGATGTCTTCATAACAGGAACATCGCAGTGGGGGATGGAAGGGGGACTGCACATGGATGGAGCCGAGAGATTCCACAGTCAAGGCCTATCTGCAAATATATGCAAGACGGTTACTTGCAATAACAATGAGATGCTCAAAGGGAAACTGAGGAATGTACAGATGTTGCCAAATAGCTCAGTTCAACACTAATGCATAATTACATTAACACTGAATGCTCCAACACAAATTACTGAAGGTGACCGCACAATGGAAAAATAAAAGAAAAATCAGGCAGAGAAATAACAGGATCGTGACTGGGTAAAAGAACCTTATTCCTGCACATTACTTTCGTCAAGATGACGGTGTTCTCGTTGATAAAGCGCTGGCGATGAAGGAGGGAATTAAAATGTTACTACAAAAGTATACTGGGTTGAGCCCCGGGGTCAACCAAGTATTCAGTTCAACAGGACAGCAAGGTCAGGACATCTGTCCTCTGGCCGTGTTCTGAGTGATCTCTCTCGCGATTTCTCTTGCAGTGTCTATTTATAACGTTCGGGGATAACTCTGGCTTCTCTTCCAGATGGCGCAAAGGTCAGTCTTCATCACGTTTCCTATAATGTCGACCGCATGGCGCCAGTCAACCCACGTGGGTTCAGAATGAGGGGTGGGGGGGGCGGCAACTTTCTCTTTTTGGCTCCCCCCTTGCCTTGCTCGATGCAGGGGTACCTGGAATTAGGCCTAAAAGCAGTCACTTTGAACAGAAAGAGAGGGTTAGGCTTAACCATTCTGGGGAATGAAAGAGAGTTTTTGAAGGGGCGAGTGGAAACCACAGTTCTAGTAATTAATGATTTTTTTTATTCCTTTCTCAATTATGTTGCAAATGTAAAAACGGGTGAGGTTGCGAGAAAAGAGATCCCATTCATTGATATATATATATATATATATATATATATATATATATATATATATATATATATATATATATATATATATATATATATATAATAATATATATATATATATATATATATAATTATATATATAATTATATATATATATATATGAATGTCTAAACATTTATATATATATATATATATATATATATATATATATATATATATATATATATATATATATATATATAAATGTCTAAACATTTATATATATATATAATATATGTATGTGTATATTTTATATATATATATATATATATATATATATATATATATATATATATATATATATATATATATATATATATATATATATATATATAGCACACACCCCTAAGACTGCTTTCCTCCAGTCTGCTAATTTATATTATCCTTGCAATAGTTGCGTTTCTAATATACAGTTGCAATTAGGGAGCGAGTTACTGGCTTAATTTAGGAAGTGCTAGCGGTACAACCACCTAAGATCTATCTATTCGTCTGTCTGTCTATTTATCTATCTATCTACCTACCTACCTACCTACCTACCTACCTATCTATTTATCTATCTATCTATCTATCTATCTGTGTATAACTAAGTCACGAAAATATGGAATGTGATGAATGTATAAATAAACACAAAATCCACGAAGGAAAGAGAAACAAGGAGTGCTGCAAGGCCTTTCAACTTATAGCACTTTACTTAGCAGACTGAAGAAATATAAAAATAAGTTTACAAAGAAGGCTCATGTAAATGACAGATGGGGGGTTACAAGGAACAAAAATATGTACAAAGGACAAAAATATGTACCAGGAATCCAACACAACTGAAGAATTAGAACTGCCAAAACAGGGTTAAATATTTGAAAGGTTTTACAAAGGATTAGGCTCAACTGGTCAGAAGTAGGGACAGGACAATTAAAAGAGGTGACTGATCACCAAAAATGTTATAAAAGTACTATTCAATAATTCTTGTTTTTTTTCTGGTAAACAATAGCAAGTTTTGCAAGATGAACATTTTCACAAAAAAAAATATACTAAACATAAAAATACATAGGAAATATATGTAAGGTAACTAATTTGCAATTAAGCCAGTGATTTTATCTTCTAGGTCGTTCTTGAACATTTTCCTAATACAGGCTTAGCCATCAGCTACTGCTCAAGCGAGGATGTGGAAACCGTTCTCGGCTGCGGAAATAGAAACTCTGCTTAAAGAAATTACTGATATAGATTTTCAATGTTGTTCTTATCTAGGTAACTAACGATTATATTAATAATTATTATAAATTATGATTAAAATTCACGTAAATTCTGATCAAAAATTGATGTTATAGGGATTTATTGTTTTAGGTTAATCATACTTCTGGCAGCGCCAGAAGAAAAGTTGAAGCGTCAGATGAAAAATGAGAATAAACCCAGAAATCTGAAGGAAAAGGTGACGTAAAAACGGAAACTTCATTTGTTTTGTCTGTGTTTGTGTGTCTGTCACGGGGTAGGGGTTTGATTTGGAGTTAAAAACCTTACTGGAGTGACATAGAGGACATGTGCAAAGTTTTGTCTGGGTCTGTCAAACGGTTTGGATTTCTATAGACGCTAAACTAATATACAAACATTCACTTATATATATATATATATATATATATATATATATATATATATATATATATATATATATATATATATATATATATATATATATATATAGTCATGAAGCTGCATATGTCGTTTAATATCCAATTCACGTTACTTCTGGAATATCCCCGACAGGGAATTATCACCGAAGGGGAATTTTTGTAAGTGATAAATGGATCGGTTCCGCTTCCATTTATCACTTAAAAAATTCCCCTTCGGTGATAATTCCCATCGGGGATATTCCCGATGTAGCGTGAATTGAATATTAAACGACATTTGTAGCTTCATGATTGCATGTAAACCACGAAGTGATAAAAATTGCATATATATATATATATATATATATATATATATATATATATATATATATATATATATATATATATATATATATATATATATATATACATATATATATATGTATATGTATATGTATATATATATATATATATATATATATATATATATATATATATACATATATATATATGTATATGTATATGTATATATATATATATATACATATATATATATATATATATATATATATATATATATATATATATATATATATATATATATGTGTGTGTGTGTGTGTGTGTGTGTGTGTGTGTGCATGCATTCAGGTGTGTTTATGAGAGAAACAAACATATTCTTTGAAGGGAAAGTTATAGTCTCTGTAATACCATAACAGCAATACACTATTCTGTGCGTGTATGTGTGCTAAGTCATGTTCATCGCATCTTTCGTTTACCGAACAGCGAAATGAATGAATTCTGTTTTCTGGCTAATACTTTGCAAAGTGACAGCCTGGAGACACCGGATGATTTTGACATTCTCCTCCATCAAACTGATTTTTCAGTAGTATGGAGCTTTTCTCACTACTGAGAGAGCCGCGATCCAAATCCCCGGCGCGATTGGAGTGATCTCGTCTAGTTTTCACAGCCACATCTTGCTTCTGTTGACCTAACAAATGAAATAAGTATCTTGTGGACAGGCATCCAGGATGACTCAAGCGTGAAGGAGAGGTGGTGAGGGGAGGGGAACTCGAGAAGAGGAAATCACTATCACATGCCACTGATTGTGGTAAAATAGTCATCATCTTGTCATAATCAAGTATGAGAGAGCCTCAACGAGATCAACTGGTTTCCGTCTCTTATGACTATAATCGATGACTATAGAAATTAAATTTCTAATTTGTTCTTAGAACACGCATTGTAATAGTAAGTGGATAGGGAATGACTAATCTTTGTTCTAAGTTAATGTATTGTTGAGCATATTCTAAGGTATTAAACAAAAACCAGCGCAAATGTTCTTATAATTATTCCTCAGAGTACGTTAAATGCATTCTATTAATTTCGTTCACCTAAATTAGTGGTGAAGTACCCGTACTCTAAAAAAAATCACTTTTGTTTAATAAGAAAATGTGTATTAAGGCTTCTTTGATTAGTGTATTAAGAGATTTTATTACAATAACTATTTCCATCAGTTCTAAGTATTGGTCAGTTCGTGGCTCCGTCATTTTGTCATACTGATAATGAGTTTGAATTAGATAGACAATTGTTGCTGAATTGCCAGCGTGTTCTCACCTAAGTAGTATCGAGGCATAAGTGAATAATCACTACATGGCCTTCTCTTAGACGTATTTCTCTTGTGCAGTAATCAGTAAGGTTCATATACTTACTTGGTAAGTAAAACAATTTCGTGAAAATGGCCTGGGGGAAGGAGAAATCAGTCGCTCATCAAGGCTGTCAGGACGGAATGAGGAAAAGAAAATACAGTAAAAGATATGATAGATTTTTTAATAGATTAAAGATTATAGGAATTACCAATAATGAATCTTCACTATGTTAATGGCATGTTTGTCCATTTATTGTCTGGACAATGCAAGGCAATAAATTATTCTTGATAATGTTGTATGACCGAAGGAATTGAATTGGAGAATTAATTAATTACTATGATTTTGGTTGGATTGGTACACTTATTTACTATATACCACAAAATACTTAAACTGTAGAGTACTTATTACTCCAACCTTTTCGTCATGGAATAGTAATTTATTTATTTATGAGTTTATTTTTTGAGGAACGCAGGACATCACAAAGGAGAAAGACAGCAAACGGCCTGGAAAATTCTGGCGGGGGTCTGGTCGCTGGAATGCAATATACTGCGAATTTTAGAAATGCAACCAGCTTTTATTTCACTATTTGAAGAAGGCCTTTGCTTCTCAGTGCTTTGATGAGCGCAAAGTTCCCTGACAAAGGCAGGGATATGAACTCTTAAGCGCACACCGCCCTCCTGTATACGCACTTGTACCTCACAGATATAATATATGAAAGTATATATTTAATATCCCGTTACCACTTGTTATTTTCCTTCTTGATACCTGTATATTTACGCAAAGTTACGTTCTAATTGTTTTTGTTTCACTCTATCGCTGGTGTTTCCTCGTTACTTTCACACATAACGGCAGAACTCATATAATGTTTCTTTGTAAATTAGAGGTAAAGTTTACTGTAAATCTTCAACTGGAATCAGCAGAGTTTAATGAGGTGGAACTCATAAATGGATAATGATACACTTTATAACTCATAAATGGATAATGATACACTTTATAGTTTCACCTTTGATTTATGCATTCTTTTCAAATACATTTCTTTTTTATGTAATCTAAACTTCTTTCTTTTTTGTGAAAAGTACACTTTATCGCCGTCTTGACCAGCTAGATTCCAAAAGTGTCAAAATAAATATTATTTCCTAGAAATATAACCGAAGAGTAAGATAATCATTGAATCGTGGTTCTTGAAATAGGTCACAAGAAAACTTTATGAGAATGTTTTCAGAAATTTTTAGCGGGAATGTTCCTGTGCTCCTCTATAGAATTCGAAATATTCCAGGTCTGCTCTCTCGCTCTTAATTGCGGACTTGAATGCCATAATTGCATATCATAAACGACCTTTCAAAACTGAATTAGGGATCCATTCCTGGCCACATTAACATTCCAGCTCGCTTCTCGGTCTCGGAATATCATCTCGCCCTCCCAGCCGATTTTCTGCGAAATTCCTAAAACGAGGTTAATTATGGCCTGCATTAACGAACATTTACAGGTATTTTCACGCAGGATTCCATTCTGAAAATATAGGTGCGTTATCAATACGTAATCAGGTTCGGCATGGAAAGTCATAGATAGTCTTTGGCGGGGTTCTTAATGGCCAGCGGGATGATTCTTATTTTTTAATTCTGTTTCTTGTTTTACCTTCCTAGATTGACAAATGTTGCATTCTTCTACACATCCTTTTCATAATCAATAGCCCGCCCCCGTCTCTCTCTCTCTCTCTCTCTCTCTCTCTCTCTCTCTCTCTCTCTCTCTCTCTCTCTCTCTCTCTCTCTCTCTGGGGATATTAAGCAAGTGAGTTTTATGATTTTGAATTATTGGTTTTTAGTACTTCTCGGTTATATTAATTTATATAATTTTTATAATTATATAATTATAATTTTTTATAATTATTATAATTTTTATAATTATATAATTATAATTTATATAATTTTAATTTTAATTTTTATGAACAGGTGAACCTCATGAAGGGATATAGGTTTGTTTTCTTGCCTCCCAGTATATCTCCTTTAAATATGGAGTTTTTATCTTATCAGGAAAGACATCTCTGCGAATTGGTTATTCAGTCCCACCTGTTTTAACTTAACAATGAAAAATCACTACGCCTTTATTCCTTGTCTTTTTCCGCGGTTCCTTCGTGGGCTACCTTATTTATAGTCTTTAGTTTTATTCTGTTTTTATTCGCTTTTACAAAGTTCCTCGATGTTTCGCGTTTACCTTCTAATCCAGTACTTGATAATGATTGTGATATTTGGTTGAGAGTTTCTTCCCGCTATTCAAAAGGTTATCTGAGGTGGGAATTAGGTCTAGCTGATATTGTTCATTGTTCGCCTTTTTAATAACTTCAAAACACCCTACGGTGTAACAAAAACACTTTAATCATCACGCAACGGGTAACTGTTCCGACTGCATCCGACGCCATTATTGCGTGCACTACTCTACCGTGTCTTCTCGAACCGCGTCCACGTTTTAACCATCTTTAAAGCTAATTTTTTTTTGAGGTTGTAATATGATAAACGTAGCATTTTACTTTGGAGTTATACACAATAAACAATGAATAATTGTAAACAGCATGTCATAACAACGTTAGCAAAGCGATGAACGCGCAAGCAACGAAAGTTTTCCCAGAGTAACGGATAGTTCAACTTTGCGGTAGAAAAAGCTCCAGGGCTATTTTGGTTAACTCTGGGAATTGGGTAATCCTTTTGAGGGTGTGTAAACAGTTTCAATTTGCTACATCATTATACTCGTGGTAGAAAAAAGGGAATCGTATGATGTTTGCTCAAAATTCCCTGGGAATAATAATAGTTTTTAAACTCATTCTTATTACTGGGGACTTTTTCCTAACAAAGCTATTGAGGCAAGTCATGAAAGCCTTTTGAAGTTGTGTATTTCCTAAGGATTTTATCTATTGCTTGTTATGTTAGTGCATTGTCAAAAATGATTTTTATTTTGACTTTAATCAACGCAAATGTATTTTTATGCCATCAAACGGGGTTTATTAATTAGGTATCATCTCTGCTATAAAAATTTCACCACTTTCCCTCATTCTATTGTCTCTTTTAAATTTGACAAAGTGACGTTCATTTAGCCTTTATTTCCAACACCTGAAAAGGTTCAGGACCTGAGTGTACAGTAAAATGTCAAGGCGAAAGGTCACTGACCTGTTTCGTCAGAGTAATGTCGGCCTGTTGGACCCTCACTGTTTTATGGCTTTGAATCATGAGCTCATATCGCCATATGACCGACTGAATTGACTGAGCCCCTTTAAGAAACCAACGATTCATGTAAATACAACACTATAATATTTCGTCCTGCTAATATGATTTAGATGACATATATATATATCTCAAATAATTCCCAAAGAGCATAAATTAGGGAAAAATATTAATAGATTAATTGATGTGTAAATGGGCGTTTCTGATAG
Source organism: Macrobrachium rosenbergii (assembly GCA_039081455.1). NCBI lineage: Eukaryota > Metazoa > Arthropoda > Malacostraca > Decapoda > Palaemonidae > Macrobrachium > Macrobrachium rosenbergii. Next base: position 11,384,690 of record JANJGK010000053.1, on the reverse strand, counting down.
GAACAGATACGGAATAAAAATGCATTCATCTAAAATTAGGAAAACTTGGCAACAAAATTTGCATGCAAAATTTACCCACACATGAATTTTTTATATATTTATACACCCATACATACATACAGAAAATATGCACATACACACGCATATAGATAAGTATATATATATATATATATGTATATATATATATATATATATATATATATATATATATATATATATATATATATATATATATGTGTGTGTGTGTGTGTGTGTGTGTGTGTCTGTCTGTCTGTCTGTATGTATGTATGTATAACTGAATCACGAAGATATGGAACGTGATGAATGTATAAATGAGGGCAAACGCCATGAAGGGAAGTGAAACAACGGAGTGGTTGCTAGGCCTTTCGACATACGATCCTTTACCAGCAGACTGATGAGAAATATAAAAGTAAGTTTACAAGAAAGCTTGTATAATTGACTGATGGCATACAAATATCCCTGAGGATGGGGATTATAAAGGAACAGATGCACCTGGAATCCAACAGTTGAAAAATTAGTGGACCTACCAAAACAAATGTAAATCTTTGAGTGGTTTTACAAAAGATTAGGCTAACCGGCTCGAAAGCACGGAGGAGTCAATTAAAGGATTATACAAAGGAAGATACTGACAAGGAAAAATGACCTAGGAATGAATAAGCTGATTACATATTTATAAAAGTACAGCACTTAATACATCCTCTTGGTAAAAAATAACAATTTTGGCAAAATTAACATTTTCAAAAACTATTAGAAATACAATCACACAGAAAATATATATAAGGTAACTAATTAGTAATTAAGCCAGTGATTTTGTCTTAAGGTCATTCTTGAACATTTTACTAATACAGGGATCAAAATAACACATGCCAGGGCTAAGGTTGAAAATACAACTGGAAGTAAGCTGTAAAATTGCAGATTCTAAAAGATTTCGTGAAGAGAAATCTTTCGATTTGGTAATCACTGAACAGTCAGTCTAATTGATCCTGTGGGGGTTTTCACTTAAATGAATGAATACTGCATTGGATGTTTGCCCTGTTTTGACAGAATACTTCTGCTGTTTAATTCTCACTTCTAAATCTTTACTGGATCGATCTATATAAAAAAGAAGAGCAGTCCAAGCATGGAATTTTATATATTATATAGGTTGTTGCTTTCCTTAGGGCTATTTTTTATTAACATTCCTTTTAGTGTGTTATTATAAAAAAAACAGGGTGATATTAAAAGATTTTAACAATGATTTTCTGGTTTCAAAACCACTAAAATAAGGCAAGCTAAGAATATTCTTAGGGGTTTCTTTCTCCACGTTACTTTCACTATAAAACTTTTTGTGGGCTTTATTATAGCAAATATATAGTATATATATGCGAAGGGTGACATAAAAGTGTCCCTATTTTTCATATGCATTCAATTTCTTGATCCAAATACTGGGGACTGACAATGCGCAACGCTCGTAAAAACGTAGAAGAAAAAATGGATATTTTGATGTTAAGGTGATGGACATAGGTTAGGTTGTTGGTTGGTTTCCTATAAATACTGAATTTGCGTTGAAATGCTTCTGTATGTATTAAAATATCTAAGAAAGGAGGCAATTGTCTTTTTCTAATTCTAAAGTAAACTTAGAAGAGGGTACCTGGTTATTCAAATTAGAGAGTAAATCATTTACATCAATACCAGCAGGCAAAACAGCTAAAATATCGTCACCATATCTATACCACTCTAAAGGAGTATAAATATTAGGTAAATATCGTTTTTCAAAGAATTCCATATACAAGTTTGAGAGGAGTGGGGATAAAGGGTTGCCCATTGCCATACCAAATATTTGTTGGCAGAATTCACCTTTGAATATAAACTTACAATCACAAATGCACAACCTAGTGAGTGAAATATGACTTATAGGTAGAGGTAATTCATGATGGATTAGTTCGTTACTAAGATGCTCTAAAACAGAATCTGTAGGGACTTTAGTGAAAAGAGAACAAACATCAAAACTATCGAATCTATAAGTGGGGCAAAAAGTGATTTTGTTTAATTTATCAACTAAATATAGTGAATTATATATGTGAGAAGCGGAGATAGTTCCAAGTAACCGGGGCAAGAGCTTGGTAATATATCTTGAAAGTTTATATGATATTGAGCCAACAGTGCTGACAATAGGCCGCATAGGATTATTTTCTTTGTGCGTTTTGACTAATCCGTACAAGTAAGGTAACGAGGGGAATTTTACTGACAACTGACCTATTAGTTCTTTTTTACCTTTAAGGATTTTTTTTGTTCTGTTTATTGTAAGTCACATCATCATCCAGTAAGGCTTCCATAGGTGATATGTAGTCAGTTTTATCTAAAACTTCAATACTATTCGACTTATCAGCTTTTGTGATGTGGATTGTATTGTCTTTTTTAAGATCGGTCAAACTTTTCTTATGACGAGCAGGGAAATTACTTCCATGACTAACATTGGCAGTTCCATAAACAATACCTTTAATTATGTCAACGTGATTTTGAGGAAGATCACAATATTTTTCGAATTCACGTAGGGAGGACGCAATCGTTAAAGCAGAAGGTCTATTGGATATAAAGAAGGATAAACCATATCCGAATGCATTCACAACGTTTTCACTTATTTGTTTTCTTGACAAGTTTACAACATAATCATTACGTGCACTGTTAGTCCAGTCACTGCTATCAATAAGTTTTTTTTAGTTTTCTGTCCAGTTTCCTTGTTGGGGCATCTGTAGTCCCGCGAAGTTTTCCGTATACTTCCAGTCGCAGTGATTCCTTCCAATCAGCCGGGATAGAATGATTAAATGAAATTCTGGCTTTTTCTAATTCCTTAAATTTTTCCTTCTCTTCTTGCTTTGCGGCTCACCCCCTCACGAATGACTATTTAGCAAACAAATGCTTCCAGTCACATATAGTTCAACCTCTCAAGAATATCTTTTGAATAATCCAATGCTTCTAGTCATACACAGCTCATCCCCTCATGAATGTCTATTGAATAACCAAATTCTTCCAGTCATATATAGTTCAACCTCCTTTGAATAACCAAATGCTTCAAGCTATATTTAGCTCAACCTCCCAGGAATGTTCTCTTGAATGACCAAATGCTTCTAGTCATATATAGCTCACCCACACATGAATGACTTTTGAATAACCAAATACTTTTGATCATGTATAGCTCATCCCCACATGAATAACTAACTGAATACTTTTAGTCTTGTATAGCTCACCCCGCCCCCCACCACATCAATGTCATTTACATAACAAAATACTTCCAGCCATGTGAAAACAACTTTTTTTTTCAGACAAAGGCAAAGTTTATAAACAATATATATATTTTTTTTTTTAGACGTTTGCCGTTGCCTTTTGAGGTTATCCTTTGATATACTTATGAATTTGATGCGGAAGTCTGATGAAAATAAAAGATAAATATTATAATATGCTAAAATGATGTTTATTAAAATTAAAATTCTAATTTGTTTAAATGAAATAAAAAAAAAAGCAGATGCTATCACAGAGCACCCTAGTAAAGGAACTTCCTTTACTAGAGGGAATTTTATGATTACTCGCTGATGTATATGTAATTGCTGCTCGTTCCATACGTCTATAGAAGATAAATGGATGTATCATTCTCTCCTGCATATGCAGTCGGTGCTCTACTTGCCTTATACCACGAAAAATTCATGGTGTGATTACAAGAGATCATATGGTGTTTTTTCAGCGTGATTTTTGCCACCCGGGTTTATTTTTGGAAGCTCTCCTATTAGCATTACGTCGATCAGGTAGAGAAATTTCATAGTTTACTTAAGATAGCCGTTTTTCAGCTCCATTTTGTTAACAGATATTACTTGTATTTCTTCTTAAAGGTCTCGAAGTTTTCCTATTGTCTGAATGCCTGGGGTCCCACATTGAATAATTTTGGTGCAGTGTGTTTAAATTTTCCCTGTTCTTTTAAATTATGCATTAAGTGGTAAATTGCGATAGGAGATTTCTTAAATATTTTGACCTCACAAATTATTTCGTCGTATGCTGTAACACACGTTTTATATTATTTATTGCTCTGAAAGATGGGACTATCCATTGGTAATTTGTCCCGTTTACAAATCTTGCAAGCGTCTTCTGTAATTTATTTTGTATGCCACGCTTAGGCATTTCATTGTGCAGTCTATATTTCGTAGGTGGTAATATATTTTCGGTACATTCATTATTTCTCCTGTAAATATTAAGATGTTCATTAGTCGGTGTTTCTAGGTTCCTAATTGCGTTGACAATTGAAATCTGTCTCATCCTCTATTTTTTCCTGTATTATTATCAAGCCTTTTAGTTTCTATTTGACCCTATTAATCTGTAATGCGTTTAAGCCTAATTTACTTTCAATTTTTCCCATTCATTAATCTCTTTACGTTCTTCATAACGTGCGTTATCTTGCTTTCAATAAAAGTTAATCATGCAGTAGTAAGGTTGTGCGTGAATTTTGGGATGTGGCTACTTTCTAAGGGGCGCCAGTAGCTTAGGGTTAAACGAAATGTTTAAGAGCTTTAGGGATGGAATGCAAGTAACTTCAAAAGTAGTAGATGGGTATTTTTCACTCATTACTGTTTTCCCATGCTTCACTTCTACTCTTTATCCTTTACTTTTGACGTGTTAACGTAACCATTGGCAGTGGAGAGCAATAAAATCCATCAATCAAAGGTATAATTTTTTTTTTTTTTTTTTTTTTTTTTTTTTTTTTTTTTTTTTTGAGATCCCCATCTATAACTACCAATGTCGTTTTCTTCTCTGCTCTAAATAAAGCTGTTTTAGGATCTTGCATTTGCTGGACACTGCCTTAATAAAGGAACAGAAATTAGGTGATGATATAATTTTATTTGTTATTTCCATGTCTTCGTTTCCTTTGATTTTATCACGTTTTTTTCTTTTCAAGGAGCTCGCCATCGCTTTCTTTGATGGTGGACTGCATTTTTCCTTCAGGGTGGGATATTTAACGGCATAACATAATATCATGACATTGAATTATTGGAACTTCAGATCACCAAATTGGGTGTTAATACTTTAGAAGGCTTACATGAACCTCATTTCACAGTTTGATAGTTTCATCTCGCTTATGTTGGTTATCCTCGAATATTGCTTATTTTTTACTTCAGTTTTCGTTTGATCGACCTGGGCTCCTGTTTCTTTTAAAGCCCGATGTCTTGGACAAGGCTACTTTTCCACCTAATGTTGCAGCTTCGCTAGAAACAATAATAATACAAATAAATTTCCATTCGGTTTCCTTTGAAGTTTCGCATCAAAATCAAAGATAGCATTTTCTAAGCTAGATCAAAGTCGCCTTGTTTCGGATCCCTTATACAACCGTAGATCACTTAGTTTAGCAAAGGGTATTATTTTGCCTTTATCTAAAATTTGCTAATAAATGCTAAGGAATGCGAAAACTCATATTCATATGGTTGTTCAAAGACTGAAAGATTTAGGTTTTCAAAGGATTTTTGTTTATGTCATATACACTATCTACAGATTTTCTTCGTGTTTTTATACAGGCCAGCGATAGGCATTTAACTGAATAAATAACTTGTTTTGCAAAACATCTTTTTCATTTACTCTAACATCCAACAGTCCGTACGACTCTTTGACCTTTGCATCAAAGAGAGCAGACCACTGTTGTCCCGCCTGCTTTCATGGAATGGTACTTTCACAATATTATAGAAGCCTCGTAATTTGATGACTGGCCAAGCTAAAGTTTTCAAATACAAATACTGAAATAAACAGTCATACACATTGAATCATTTACGTGAAGTGTGATGACAGCAAGATTCTAAAAATGAAGACAAAACCCAGATAGGTCCCAGGTAAACTAGATATGAGTTTAGATTACTGGAACGTCTTCCATGTTCCTTTCTGCATAATTGCCCAGTTCATCTCTTTCCCTTGAGAAGTCCTCATACCATTATTCATATGAACTTACGGTAAAGGAAAAATTAGTGGTTCAACACAAACCGAAAATGTTAGAGAAACAAAGGAAATCCTTTTCTTGGGAATTTATTTCCAGCCTTCGGATATATCCCAGAAAGCTTATGCCAATTTCCACCTTACATTTGCATAACAAGCTGGTGCCTGCGGTAACCGGGAGAGAATGACGTAGGAGAAATAGCAGTAGGAATAAAGATCACGGTTCCTGGAATCACGTTGGGGCTGTTTCTTTGGAGAGCAAGGCTTTTTTAAGCATGTTATTACTGTTGCATAATTTGTTGAATGCATATTAGCGAGAAAACAAGGCGTCAGTGGGCTGAGTAAATCCAAACAAAAGATATCACAGGTACAAATAAACCAACTTGACAATATGAGAGGAGACAAATATTAAATTGAAAATCTGTCAGACCTATATGAGGATTCCGAGCTCGAGCATGAATGTCTGCTTAAAGTCGTCAGAGGTCTAATAGTGCAGCAGATAATTGCATATTTCATAAGAATCGTTCAGATAGTGAAACAAGCATGAAATTTTGCACAAGTGCTCTTTAAAGTTCCCTCTATCAGAAAAGGGCGCTGGCCACGCAAAAAATTTAATATGGCGGCCAAATTCCAAGATGGCGGCCAGTATCGACAGATTTTGGCTAATTTTTCACTAGAATGGCATGTATTTGCTTCTAGCAATATGGTAAAGCTCTTCCATACTATTTCTTGTGAATATTATGTTTCTGTAGCTTCCCAGTACAGTTTACCTTTAAATATGGGGGCTATATGGCTGCCAAGAAAAGGTAGAAACAATAATTATAATGAGAAATAATGCCCGTTCAACAATTATCGTTTTAAGCATGGATCTTGGTTTCTGTGGTTTTAGATCCTAATGAGGCCATCTCTTTCGAATAACTCATCAATTTTGAAGGAAAATTAATAAATGTAAAAGAGTGTATGTCTGCACACAACCAGGGCACACTGGTGACATCACTGCTGTGTAACTCAGCATGGGGTTCAGTGCCAGCTAATCCAGCTTTACTAATCCTGTAGTCTTAGACTAGTAGTTGTAGTATAGTTTAGTTTAGTGTCCCAAATGCTTTCTAACAGCCCCAGACCAGCTATAGTTAGATAGCCGCACCTGAATAGACAGGATGTGCCAGCGCGGGAGAGCCGAGCCAAGGGTATGGGGGCTGTACATGATGGTTCATGTACTTACCGGGATGGTGTACAGATCACACGGGACTTAAATGGCACTGGATGAATGATCGGGCTAGGTGTAGGGAGACCGAACCTAGTTGAATCCCATACAGGAATGTGTGCTTTGTTTAAGGTGGTAAAAGGATAACCCCTCGGCCTTAATCAAAAGTGAAATCATGGCAGAATGTGATGCCAATCCAATATTGAGCAGTAGAAAAACAAACTGGAGTTTGTGTTGTCTTTGTCAGAAGGACAAAAGAGGTGAGCACTTGACATCACCTCCAAGTCATCATGTCCTAGACCATGATGGGTACACAATGCTGGCAAGGAACATTCCCATGTTCAGTGAAATTAATGAAATGCCACTGATAATGGATCCAGCAAGGCTGGATGAAGGTGATGGCATAGAGGCCACTCTCAGGAAAAATGCAGCAAAATACCATGTGAACTGTCGCTTGTTGTTTAACAACACTAAACTGGACCGTGCAAGAAAGCGACAATCCAATGACCAGACCAGCAACACTGAGACTAGTCGTGCAAAACTGCGCCGAACCAGTCATGACAATGAAGTTTGCATTTTCTGTGAGAAAGTGGCACCTGCATCTGATCTCAGACAGGCTAGTACTAAGGGCCTTGACTTGAAATTGCGTGAATGTGCAGAGATACTTAGTGATGGCAAGCTCCTTGCTAAGTTGACTGGTGGGGATGTCATTGCACAGGAGTTTAAGTATCACCATGCCTGTCTTTGTGCCCTCTACAACAGAAAAAGGTCCTACCTGAGGAGCCTTGAGAAAGACCAAGGTAGCACTGAGTCAGAATCAGATGTGTATCCACTAGTTCTGTCAGAACTGATGACATACATTGTTGAAAACAACCTTTGTTCAGATGATCCAGTCACATTTCGGCTGGCAGATATTTGCCACCTCTACCAACAACGTCTGGAACAATTAGGTGTAGAGTCACCAAGTGTAAATTCCACGAGACTCAAAGACAAACTTCTGGCAGAAATTCCAGAACTTGAGGCTCATAAATCTGGCAGAGATGTATTACTTGCATTTCAAAAGGATGTGGGAAAAGCACTTGCTCAATCATCTGATCTTTCAGAGGCAGTTATCATTGCTAAAGCAGCAAATATTCTCAGAAAGTCTATACTTGATCATCAGTCACGGTTTGATGGCACATTTTCTGAGGCTTGTGTACGAAATTCTGTGCCTCCTCTCCTGCTCAAGTTTGTAGGGATGGTTGAGCATGGGGCTGACATCAAGTCACAGTTACGATTTGGAGCATCAAAGTCAGACCAGGCCATTGCACAGCTCATGCAGTTCAACTGCTACTCCCGATACAAAGAGGGAGCAACAACTCATAGACACTCCAAAGACAGAGAAACACCATTCCCAGTCTACATGGGACTCTCAGTCTATGCCAAAACCAGGAAGAGAAACCTGGTTGAAATGCTACATCAGTATGGCCTCAGTATCTCTTATGACAGAGTACTGGAGGTCTCTGCACAGTTAGGAGATGCCACAGTTAGCAAATATGTGGAGGAGGGTGTGGTCTGTCCCCCAGTACTGCGAAAAGGGTTGTTCACCACTGCAGTGATGGACAACATCGACCACAACCCATCTGCAACTACTGCCACTACCTCCTTCCATGGAACTAGCATCTCCATATTTCAGCACCCCACCAAGGAGAACACTGGACAGGAAAGACAGCAACTAAAGTTTGCACCTGAGAAAGTGAGGTCGGTGCCTGAATTGCCGGACACATTCACAAACATCTCACCAGCTTCCTTTCAAACAAAGAACCCTGTGCCACCAAACACTGCAATACCAAAGCCACCCACAGATATCTTGGGGCCACAGCTTGCACTGGAGTATCAGTGGCTAGACAAGGTCATAGTCACCCAGGAAATAGATGATGCAGTGAATCTGACGTGGTCAGCTCATCACGCTTCAATGAAGAGAAGCCCAGAATTTGAAGTAACCATAACTTCATTGCTTCCTCTCCTGCGTGATCAGGCTCATTCTGTTGCTACGATCAAACACGTGATGCAGAAAGTGCAGGATGTCACTGATTTTCTGAACCCTGGCCAGATACCCATAATCACAGCTGATCAGCCAATCTATGCCATAGCAAAGCAGGTGCAGTGGCAGTGGCCTGATCAGTATGGCGAAGACAAGTATCTGGTAATGTTTGGTGGTCTGCACATTGAGATGGCAGCAATGACATCTCTTGGTACTCTTCTTCATGGCAGTGGTTGGACAGGAGCTCTGGTGGAGGCAGGAGTTGCTTCATCTGGAACTGCAGAATCCTTCCTGTCAGCTGCAAGTGTAACCAGGACACGGCAGATGCACCAGGTTACAGCCTCTAGTTTGTACAAACTCCTGAGGACAGCATACACTGACTACTGTGCTGAGAAAGCAAACAACAATGAGCAGGCATTAGAGTTTGAGGAGTGGTGTGGCCTTCGAAGACAGCAGAGTCCACAGTTCCACTTCTGGCACATGGTGTTGTCTATGGAACTTGTGATATTCCTACTGATCAGGTCCTTCCGTGAGGCCAATTTTGTCCTCTACTGCCAGGCATTGCATGAGCTGATACCCTACTTCTTTTCCAACAATAATACAAACTATGCTCGTTGGCTGCCTATTCACCTCAGGGACATGCTTACCCTAGAGAGTTCACACCCAGAGTTGCACAAGGAGTTCAAGGCTGGCAACTTTGTTGTGCACAAGACCAGTCGCCAGTTCTCAGCAATGGCTCTTGACCAAGCTCATGAGCAGACCAATGCCTTTATAAAGGCTGATGGCGGAGCCATTGGGCTGACTGAAGATCCGTCAGCACTCAGAAGATGGATGGTGGCTGGCCCAGAGATCATCCGCTTGGTGTCTGCATACGAAACAGAGGTTCAAAGTAAGGAGTCTAATGAGCAGACAACACACCATGAACAAACACCTCATGCGCAGAAGACATTCTTGGAGAGAGTCAGCAAGCTGTCATTGGCTTTGCAACACTTGGGAAGTCCTTTTCAGGAAGAGAGCCAGGATCTGTATTCCATTGACAACAAAGACATTGCCCACCCCAGCTCAGCAGAACTTCTACAGACACACCTTGACAGAGGCCGCACTAAATTTCAGAAGTTTTCAGACTCTTTGGCAAACAATGCAGTCTCCTTCTATGAGCCGATAAAGAAGAACAGAACTGACTTCTTCAGGCAAGAAGCTGCTCCTGTAGAACAGTCAAAGCAGAAACTTCTGAAGGAGGATTGCCAGCTTTTCTCAAAGCTATTTATATCCTGTCAGAGCCGTGAATGTGATCTGCAGGAATTCTTCCAGCACGAGAATCAAACATTCCCAGCTTCCCTTAGTGAGGGTGGTAGGCTGTACACATGTCAGAAGTCTCAGCTGACCTCGGTCCTGGAGAGTCATGTTACACTAGAAGACAAAGAACCAAAGACTGATGTCCTCATTGTAGATGGATCAGCTTTGGTCCATGCCTTGCCACCAAAGAAAGGAAAGACCTTTGAGGGCTATACACTTTGCGACTTCTTGCCTGTGATACAATCCTATAGCAGCAAGTACACATCATCACATCTTGTATTTGATGTATACAATACATCCAGCCTCAAAGCTGAGACCAGGCTCCAACGTGGTCAAGGAGGAAGGCGCAAGGTGACAGACAAGAACACAATTCCATCCAACTGGCGCAATTTCCTAAGACACGATGCCAACAAGACAGAGTTGTTCCAGTTCCTGGCAGACAAAGTTGCCCAGATGTCTGCCACAAATGTTGTCATTGCCACGAAAGGGTCTGCTGTCCTCAGCACTCATGAGGCTAGTCTTCAGGGACTGGAAAAGTGCTCTCATGAGGAAGCTGACACCGGCATCTTTCTCCATGCCAAATATGCCACAGAACATGGAGCCAAGACCATCACGGTTAAAGCAAATGACACAGATGTTCTTGTCGTTGCAGTCAGTGCTTTCTCCACTCTCCACAATCTAGGGCTAGAGAAGCTATGGGTGGCATTTGGCCAAGGCCAGAGCCTGCGCTGGATTGCTGTGCATGACCTGTGCAACTCTCTGGGCCAGGAGAAGGTGAATGGCATGCTCTTCTTCCATGCGTTCACAGGCTGTGATACAGTGTCAGCCTTCCGGAGTTGCAGGGCAAGAAGACCGCCTGGCAGACATGGAACATCTTTCCAGAGGCCTCCACTGTGTTCTCCAAACTGAGTCACTACCCTCTCAGAGTGGAAGAGAGTGACCTGAAGGTCCTGGAGAGGTTTGTCATACTTATGTATGAAAGATCCAGCACTGCTGGCACTGTGGATGAGGCTAGACTTGATATGTTTGCCAGAAAACAAAGGGCATATGAGGCCATTCCACCAACCAGGGGAGCTCTCCTCCAACACACCAAGCGTGCTGCGTACCAGGCTGGTTGTGTGTGGGGGCAGGCCACCCAGTGTCAGCCACAGCCAGAGAACCCTGCTGAGTGGGGATGGCAAAAGTCTGGTGAAGCATGGCAAGTCCTCTGGACAATCAACTCGCCCTTAGCCAAGAGTTGCCAACAGCTTACCAAATGTGGATGCAAAGCAGGCTGTCGGGAAAGGTGCAAGTGCTACAAGCTGGGTCTTCCCTGCACAGCTCTGTGCACTTGCAAATGTGAAGTCTAGATAAATATTGCCCTCTCTTCAGTAGATAATCTAGCTTGAGCATCCAACGTGTCATGCTATGCCTACCTTCTTATCCTCGAATTTTTCAAAGGTGTAGGTTGAGAGACCTATACATAGATTGGTTGCGTTTAGTCCGTATTTCTCTTCTTTTCTTTTTATGGTTACAGTCTTAGACACAATGTTGTATGTGACCATACCATTACTATTTCAGTTGAAAATAGCATATTAGTTAAACTGTCTGATCACATGAATATACCATTAAATAAAAACAGTTGGTCTCTATGTCTGCTAGCGCTGTGGATAGAAAAAAAAACTTTTATGGCAACCATTTTGTACGCCATCTTGGTTACAATTCATTTAGTAAGGGTTTTCAATAAAATGTGTGGTATGGAACATTTTTATAACCTAAAAGTCGAGGTTTAAAAAAAAAAAACTGGCATATTCCATCCAATAGATGCTCCCAAACCAGTGAATCTCAACATAGATGGCGGCCATTTTGAAAAATAGCCGCCATCTTGGATTTTCAGGTGGCCAGCGCCCTTTTCTAAGAGAGCGTAGTCTTAGGAATGTTTGTGCCAAATTTCATGCTTGTTTCACTATCTGAACGATTTTTACAGCAATCTGCTGCACTATAATGAATCCTCTGTTCGTCAGAAGTGTAAATAATCACCAAGGAAATCTAAAGTTAAAGTAATTTAACGCAAGTGTCAATGAGAAGTTTGAAATCTTTATGATCATTTTACCAAGAACTTAGAAAACATCAAGAGAGGTTTGGGTCTTGGATAACATCAGTAAGGAAATATTCGAAGGAGTGGAACAATTATAGAAAAATGCCCAAATAAACAATATTTGAAAAGTGAAAGAAGACTAATTACAAATAGTAAGGTAAATGGACTACTTGATGTTAGAGTAAATGAAAAAGATATTTTGCAGAACAAGTTATTTATTCAGTTAAATACCTATCGCTGGCCTGTATAAAAACACGAAGAAAATCTGTAGAAAGTGTACATGATATAAACAAAAATCCTTTGAAAACCTAAATCTTTCAGTCTTTGAACAACCATATGAATATAAGTTTTCGCATTCCTTAGCATTTAATAGCAAATTTTAGGTAAAGGCAAAATAAATACCCTTGCTAAGTGATCTACGGTTGTACAAGGGATCCGAAACAAGGCGACTTTGATTTTGATACGGAGCTTCAAAGGAAACCGAATGGAAATTTATTTGTATTATTATTGTTTCTAGCGAAGCTGCAACATTAGATGGAAAAGTAGCCTTGTCCAAGACATCGGGCTTTAAGAGAAACAAGAACCCAGGTCGATCAAACGAACACTGAAGTAAAAAATAAGCAATATTCGAGGATAACCAACATAAGCGAGATAAAACTGTCAAACTGTGAAATGAGGTTCATGTAAGCCTTTTAAAATATTAACGCCCAATTTGGTAATCTGAAGTTCCAATAATTCAATTTCATGATAAAGATCACTTCAAACCCTTTACCCTTCGAATAATACGTGGTGGGAAATAATATGCATTCGGGTCGTTTCGGCCGTAAGCACGTTTACGTGGAAAATGGGCGCCGTGTTTAGTACCAGCCCCTTGGGGATGTATGTAAAACATGATATAATAATGGTAAATACCATAAACATAACGGTAAATACCGTAAACATAACGCCTTACATTGTTTTGGATGTTACGGCCGAAACGACCAGGACCGGGTAATGCAGTCCAGGAAAATCTGGATACAAAGGATGATCAGAATTATGAAAAAGGAATGAACCCATCAATCAATACTGACATCTGAAATAAGGAATTTAATATCACACAAAATTTATTCAAGAGTTCAACATGAGAGTCAGATTCAGGATGCCAAATTAGCAAACAATTTTGACATGTTTCCAAAAACGTTGAAATAATTTTTCAAAATACAATTTTTTTCCGCACTTGAAGCTATTGACTAGGTATTCAGATAAGTTTTGTCATGTAGAGTGACCCATTTCCACTACAAATTTCAATATTTTTTTTTTTTTTTTTTTTTTTTGCAATAGAAGAATTATGCTTCAGTGATTTCCAAACTCCCGTGCCTACAAAGAATAGCGATTCTAGAAACCCCGCCATGTTTTTATAGTTACTTAAAGTAACTATAAAAACAAATTTTCTTGAAAACAGGTGCCTAAAATTAATTACCAATTAATAGATTTGTTGATTAATACATGCTTTGAATAATAATATCAAGCATAAACTAATTTAATTTAATAATATGGAAACCAGAAGTTTAATTTTATATTTTATTTTTTATTTTACGTCAATCACCAACATGTTACGTAACCGTTAAATAGCTCCTGTATCCGATATATTCATTTGAATATATTAAATAAATACATTTTATTTAATATTTTAAAGAAAATAATGTTATTCAATTTTGTGGATTTTTTTTTTTTTTTTTTTCTTTTATTTTAAGCTCGTTATCACTTCTCCCCAAACGTAAACAAACTCTTCAAGAGTTTAGAAGTTTTAGGAACCGGAGATCAGAAACCATTGCGTTCTTAAAGAACATGTTACATAACCGTTAAATAGCTTCTGTAACCGATATATTCATTTGAATATATTAGATAAATACATTTTATTTAATATTTTAAGGAAAATAATAAGGTTATTCATTTTTTGTGAATGTTTTTATTTTGTGCTTTTATTTTAGGCTCGTTATCACTTCTCCCCAAATGTAAACAAACCTTTCAAGGTGGAGTTAAAGAAGAATGTTTTAGGAACGGGAATCTGGAACTGTTGTGTTCTTAAAGACTTATTTCGAAGTATTTCTTGCGGGAATGAAGTCCTAAAGAAAAAGCAACTTCCTGAAGACCATTAAAACGAAAGAAACTTTAAATAACGAGTTGAAATAAGCGCCATAAAATAGAGGACAATCCAGTTTTTAGTGTGCTCGGAACTGTGTTGGAAAGGTGACTGTTTTAGGAACCAGGAACCATCGTGTTCACAGACTTACTTCGAAGTATCTCTGGCGGGAATGAAGAATGAAGTCCTAAAGGAAAATTAACTTGAAGGAGAACATTAAAACAAAGGGAACTTTAAATAGCTTAACGAGTCATCCATTACAGCTCGGTCATTAGCCCACTGGATCTTGGTAAGGACATAATAGTACCAGGTCAAAATATTGTTCATTAAAACTCAAGACTATGACTACAACCTGGTTCCCACCAGTCAGCAACCGTAATATTTACTAACATTTGCTTATGTTTTTCTTTATGTGTAATGCCTTTTGTTTGTGTTTATGATATTTAAAGTCTTTTTTTATGTTTTAACATTCATCCCCAAGGGGCTGGTACTAAAGACAGCACCAAATTTTCACGTAAATTGATAATCACCAAACCAGAGGGGTGCAGTAGTAGTCTTCAGGAGATCATTAAGCTCATTCATGAGCAGAATGCCCTCAAGAAAGAGAGAGACCTCGGTTATTTCTGCAGATACTTTTTCCGTGGTTGAAGGCACATGCGTTCTCAACGGGAACCCAGACCTTCCATTGGATTGCCTTGGTCACAGCTTGCTAGCAGGCAGGGTCTTGGACGAAGTGAATGCTCTGGTTTCTGGGAAGGAGAATTTTTAAGGTCCAGCCAGGCTTGCAGGTTACTTCCCCTGCCTCTGTCGCTGAGATTGCTGTGCAATTGGAAGTTATTCTGGTCTTACTGTAAAGCTTGTTGTGCCTTATGGTAGTCCAGATTGGCATTAGTATCCAACAGATATTTTTGATTAAATATTACAGGGAAACCTTTTTGGAGGTTTGGTTATTTGATGCTGTTGGGTCTTGCCGCACCATTGTAAGCAAAATGAGAGGTTTATGTTTATGAAACAGAAATTACTTTTGAAATTTTTTTTGTGTTTTTATTTACGTATTGAATTTTACATTAGGATGTAAACCGTAATAAAAATGAATACTGAATTTTAAAGTGCATGAAGTACCTTATTGATTTTTTCTGTACACATAATCATGAGTAGAAAGGGAGCTTTATAAAGGCATTTTTTGAATTAGTCAACCTGAATTATATGCAAGGCATCTAATGCAGTACAGTAAGAGGCAGTTATGTTGAATCCCAAACCTGAATCTAGTTCCATATTGCTGTGAGGAAACTATTGATATTGCTGTAGTGCTGTGGATGTCATAAATGGGAAATTTATTGTGATGATGATTGATGATGATTGATGATGATGATGATGTAAGCCCAAGGACCCCAATAGGAAAGCAGCCCAGTACAGAAAAGTAAATAAAAATACATCATCACCTTCTTAGGTATAAGAAGGAATATTAAACTGGGCGACACTCAGTATGAATCTTTGAGATGTGCATAACTTGACTTTAAGCAGGGCACACTTAAAGTTTTCAAGAACTGTCGGTAGGCCAACTTCAGATTAAATCTCTGGGTAAATGAATAAGTTGGTTATCCCTACATAGTGCAGTATATTACAAATTCTAGTGCTATTTAATCCATATATTTTCCCGAGTAATTTTGACACCAGTTTTACTATCGTTTTTGTGTAGTTGAGCTATAGTATTACGGCATCAATATATGCCAGTTAAAAATGTTACCATTTTATGTGAGTTTTCATCTGTATCATTGAGGTATGACTTGAAACTTTAATGAACACCTAAAATGGAAGTACTGTACTGTATAATATATGCAGAGTACAGTACTGAGTTAATCATATAAAGTATCTCTTTCCTGATCACAGTTTTTGCCCTGCTTCCCTTCCAGTCACTGTGAGCTTTGGTGTGCTTACAATAACGTCTTCTTCTTCTTCTTCTGCTTTTCTTGTTAACACTAGGTCATCTGCTACAGGCATCAGCTTCCAGGAGTCTGCTCTTGTGTACTCTTTTATTGATTCAACAGATTCTTTTGATATTCCTACCACTGTCTGCTCCCTAGATCTTGTGTTATAGCACTGTTGGTCAGTGAGTCTTTCTGGTACCCTCTTGATTTCTAAGACAATCGTCATCACTAATGTGTTTACATTGGCTTCAATGTTTATGGTGTTGAACTGATCATGAATTCTTTTCACATTCTTTTGTCTTGTGAACTCTCTGAATTTTCAGGGGCATAAATAAATTTCTGCTAACCTTGCTTTTCCCTTTCATTTTTAAGAAGATGTGAGTGATCACTTTCCTGAAATATTTATTGGTGTTTTGAAAAAAGTGTTTACAGTTTAGCAGAAATCACACAGTACTGTACCTGTCTCAAAGGGTTTTTTAGGGTGCTAATTGCAACAGTTGAAGGAAATTCCATCCTTCATGTTCTTTCAAACTGTGCTAGATAGCGATCTTTAGGCAGTTAAAGTAAAGCACTGTGTCTCAAATCTAGACCATTGCTTCCTGTTAGCCAGGAAACAAATATTTTATAGTAATTGCAATGTCTTTTTGTTTTATTTTAGGTACGTGAAGACAGCCTTGACGATGGGTATGAATCAAGATATTAGTTCTGCAGGGATAGTTAACATAAGGCTCTTACCTGTAAACTTTGTAAGGTGAGTATCGGATGCCAGTCTTGTTCTCCTTCAGTTTCTTATTGATCAGCAACAGGGAGTTGGTTTTCATGGTGCTTTCAGCATCACCTGAGATATCTCGTCTAGAGTTCCTTTGGTAGTGCTCTTTAATATCCCTTATATCTTGGCAATAATTTTTTTTCTCTTAGTTTCTTACAATAATATTTGTTTCTAAGGAGACGATGTTTCTCTGGGAGTGTTCTATTGAGGTGTTCAGGGAAAGGTTGCTTTAATACACATATTGTATGTCATTCCAAAGGGCATTTTGATGAAATCTTTCCAGCCATTAGGTGTTGTGTATGTGATCTGCTTGCATCTTTTGATTAGATCCAACCTTATTTTATTTTATTCCCCATAAGTTTCCTCATGTCTACATAGGACTGGATATGTCTTGACGCTTGTGAGCTTGTCAGTTCCACCATGTCACGATTATCAGAGTTTGTGTGGTGTTGTAGTCATGTGGAGCACTAGTCCATGTAGGTACTGTCAGAGTCTCCATCTCGGACACTTTCCTTTTCAGTTCTCAGACCTCTCTGTAATAATCCATTCTCTTTCTTCAAGTGTTTTTTACAACTGCAGTCTTGGTAACATCAAACACTGCACAAATGGCCTCTTCACTGTTGATGTTCATTTTCATTTAGTGAATATTTTTTTCTTGTTCCTGTCACCAGGCAGCAGGGTCTGGTATGTACAGTATGTAGTCTTTTACATAATGAAGCTTATTTTTGGCTTCCTGTTGAGGTATATAATGTATATACTGTATTGTGTATGTGATTTTTTAAGTACTTTATAAAATGAAAATAATAGTAATAATGTAAATTTGAGGCCATACTAGTACTAATAGTTTTGGATAGAGGTTCCGTAGTGTCTTTAGTCAACACTTCTTGAAGAATATAAGTTGGTCCACAAATAGAATGAGATGCATCACTGCCATAGGATTGCTTTTAACTCTACAGTTTTAAACATGAGCCTCATCACACCAATACAGGTGAGATGTTAGACTGCTGCCTTTTTATTGTAGGTACTCAGCTTACGCATTACTTCATGCAATGAGAGGTTGATAACAATTACTACTGACACTTTGACTCTGTCAGACTTATCTATATTCTTGAGGAGTAAAGAACCTGAGTAATGGCTGGCTTGGTGGCCTTCCTTTGATGAGTTTGACTGACCTCTCAATTGTTAGTTATTGGTAACTTCTTAGCTTTCTACTGACAGACAGTCTTAATTGTCTCACTGTAAAGGGAAAGGAGTTAGAAGCACCTCTTAAGAATTATTAGGGCATAACATTAGTTAGCGACAGGGAAGGTTTGTGGTAGAATTCTCATTGTTCTTACAAGAATAAAAACTTTTTATGATTGGAATATCCATCAGCAATAGCCTCACTTTTTCTTTGGCCATGATTGAGTTGCAATGTCTCCTTTGCTACCCGTAACATTGGTTGTGAAGCTTCTTTCTTATATGCTTTTGTGTTTTGTATTTTTGGTTGCTCTGTATGCCAGGGATATGAGTGAGGAGTTTGGAAGATTAGGTATGTTTTTGCTTGTATCGGGACAAACCTGTAACCATGATACAGGTCAAGCATATGTGAGGTCTCTGGTTTTTCTTTTCATTGATGTACAGTATTTAAAGATATTTGTAAAAAGACTTCGGTTTTGTATATGAATAAATGCAATTTCCTTTAATAAGGATTATTTTAACCTTTAACTTTCTGGTCACGAAGACTTCAGGCTTGCATTTCATAAAAATTCATCTTCCATAATTGTGTTACTATACTTTTGATGCACGTTGTGTCTTTTTTGTCAGGAGTGATGGAAGTCATATTATGCCAGTTTTATCAGTGGGAAGTTTCCCCCCATTTTCCCCTGACACCTTTGCAGTTAACTGAATCTTGACTTCACCTGTGGCTCATTCTATTTCTCCCCTTGTACCCGGATGATGCATTGAAATTCCAGGAGGTTGCGTAGACCTATGCTCTGTACTCTTTGTATGGTAGCTGGGATGGGGATTGGTGGTTCTACATCTATGATTCCTTTCTTGCTCCAGGTTGCTCATTCTCTGCAACATGTACTAGTTCTTGATGCTAGTCACAGTAACTGCAACTTTAGTTGCCTCTGCATTGTGCCAGTCCATGAGTGTTTGTGGTTGGTACCACTCCTCAGACAATTCCAATCCACTCTGATTCTTGGATTATTTGAGCCTCTTGTTGTTGTGTATGACACTGACTTATACACTGCTTGCACCTGTATAGTGTACCAGCAGTTCTTGTGACTAGTATAGCTTATTCTTGGTACCCAGTCATTGAAATGGTTTATGTGCATGTACCTGTCAGCGTTTGCATCTGCTGACATCCATCATTGGCTGACGTTGTTGTGGTATATTTAGAACCATTACTGTTAATAAAATCATCGGTGTGTGACAGGCTCCTATCCCATGTGACGTATATCACAAAGTCTTTGGAGCAACGCATGTTGTGAGCACAACAGGAATGCATCTTCCTCATTCTTCTGTTTCCAGTACATACATTGCTGTTCAGGTTGCTGTTAGCTACTATTTTCTTTAAAAATCCAATGTGGCACTGTTGATGTAAGCCTTGAATTGTTTAAGTGTCAGTGGAATTTTGTGGGTCAAGGTGGTTTGGAATGAAAACACGATTTCCTTTACTTGCATTTTTTTTTTTTTTTTTTTTGTCATACTTGCTGATCGCTTTTTGTCGGAGTGGTCTAGGCAGCCTTTCTTGTAGGAGCATGTCAGTGGTAGTTTTCTCTTCTTTCATCAATATTGCTAGTATAGTCTTTCCCCTTTTGTCCCTGACACCTCAGCAACTAGGGGAATCCTGACAACACCAATTGGTCTGATACAATCTCCATTTCTCCCCCGTGTGGTGTATGTAAGTTAAGCGTATCGCTTAGACTACTTTACTCTTGTTGGGATGGGGAAAAGTACAGTAGATGTGTATTCACTTTCTCCAAGCTGTTCCTTGTTGCTGGTGCCATGTTGCAACATTCGCTGAGGCTGGTGCTGGTTACTAGTCATTGTTATTGTAATTGTAGTTGCTGGTGATTTGCATTTGAACCTCATGTTGTTGTGTTTGGCATGTGGCCATATCCATTATCTCTGGTTCTTGTGACCGATATCATTAGTCACAGTATCTGACCACATGACTTTGTAAGTGCACAGGATTGGTCAAGTTATTGATTAGTTTCTAGTAAAGTTGTGCAAGGTCTTCTTACCAGGTGGACTTGCTTGGGCATCTGCTGGTGTTCGGTATTAATTCCAAGTCAGCTGTTCATTTCCTTTTTGTCATATGCCTTTATTCTCCTTGTTTGGAGATCTCCCTTTCTTTCTCTTATGCCCTCTCCACAATGTCACATCTGAGATGACTACTACTGCCCTATGTCTGCCTTCTTATATTGCTTACCACCTTCCACTTTCACTATACCTTTGCCGACACTTGTTTAATGCAGTACACTTTGGTTTGAAGATGGATTCGTTATGGCATTTTGCATAATTTTTGGTCTCGTCGTAAAAACTGGTACTGTGTAATTTATGCAGTTCGACTGTGAGCTTATTTCTTCATCTGCATACAATGTGGTTTGTGTTGTGTACTTTAGGCATGTGTATGAGCACCAGTTTGTAGGAAGAGACCAAAAATTATGCCAAATACTGTACCAAATTTATCTTCAAGCTAAAGTGGATGACACGAGGCCCATTACCTATTTTCTAAAATGCAAATGCTAATTGGACTCTGCAGACTGTAAGTAGAAGGAATCAGTTTGATGATAGGCTGGAGTGGATGTGTTCAATGATCAGTTGATATAACAGTGAGCCTAAGATGCTTCCTTAAGAAATTGGTTTTAGTACCGCAAGCCTGAAAGAGGAGAAAGTCTGTACTATCAGTAATAATTTTGTGTTTAATGGTAGAAATTTCTTTGCCTTTTTCGTTCATTCTTGCTTCTATGTCACCTTCACTTGATGGTGTAGGATACAGAATGATGTGGCCACAATGCTCAACCTGGCATTGCTACATACAGTATATCCCAGATTTAGAATGAAATGCAGGTTGAGGTATAATATTTTAATGGCACAGGACTACATTATTAATGGTGACTAATATGATTACAAGATACAAGTTGTAGCATTTTATAAGCAGATAAAATGCAAGTTGTATCATCCATATGGAAATACTGTAGGTGTTACAGTGGTTCAGTGTCATGTGGTTCTAACTAACTATAAAAGACTATTACAATAGAGTATTCTATAAATAAATTAGAAAAATGTGTCCAGAAATGCATTTCATTACATTACTTATATATTTTCAGGTGACTCCCAGAAATTGACGATACCCTTGGACGGTCCCAGTGGAGTCATTGGCATCTGCTTTGGAGACCCCTGTACATGGAATGAAGTTATTGCATGCCCTCACAACAAAGGTATTCTTCATCCCACATTTTACGTTCCTTCAGTCGCTGGTTTACACGACTTAGGCTATTGGTTTACATGACATAGTCAGATTATAGCTAAAAATGGCATAGATGAATTCATGCTCTTCATTTTCTTTTATTTTTTTTTCTTCTTTTTTTGCTGTTTTAAGAAGTTTTTTTTTTCCAATGGATGTTTAAAGAGAGTTTTTTTTTAGAAAATTCAATTCTTATTCCATTAAAACTGCATCTTACAATAAGATAAACATTCACTCACTTACAAGAGAAATTATTGTTGCATTAGTGTATACGCTTCATATGCTGTCAGCAGCAGTGCTTCTTCAGAGAGTGAGTTTTAGGAACACTGGAAAAAGGTTCAGTGAGGGAAATTTACACGATGCATTGCTGTTTGTCATTTTTTCATTGAGCTTATGGGTAAAGCTCTTTGAGCATTTTTGTTTTCAGTATCAAGAGTTATACTGCTTAGCGCGTAAGTATTCCTTATTAACTTAAGTTCTCATATATACGATTATTCTTCACTTTTATCGTCATTTTTGCTCGAAATATCACAGAAAAGCGCCAAAAATAATAGCTGTGCCAGATTTAGCTAAGTTAACTGTATTATCAATCATAGAAAGCATAAAATAAAAGAAAACGTACATTAACCTCTTTTCGTATTTGAAGGCGTATTTTCGCAGCATTTCGATCGAGAAAGGTGTTATATGAGGGAAAATAGGCTTCCACAATCTGCATAATTTATTAAGGAACAACTCTATAGCAACTAAAAGCTGAAAAAAAAGCACGTTATAAGGTTAAATAAAGCGAAAAAGCGTAAACTTACTATTTCCATTTACGTACTTGAAGGCTATTTTCTCCTTATTTCGAGCTTAAAATACGTTAAATTAAGGTAAATACACATCCAGAATCTGCGTAGATTAATTGGGAATAATGCTGTGTCAATTAAAAGCTGAACAAACCTGAAATAAGGTTTGATAAAGCAAAAATAGCATAAACTTACTATTTCAATTTACATCTTACAAGGCGTATTATCGTTGTATTTCGAACTAAAAATACATTAAATTAAGGGATATATGCTTCCAGAATATGCATGAAGGAACAACTCTATAACGTTTAAAGCAGAGAAAAGCACATAATAATGTTAAATAAGACGAAAATAGCCTCATTATAGAGGGAAAGTTGAAATAGTTATTTTTTTCGCCGACAGATTGCGTGGGGAGTATTGTTTTGCTGTAAATATCAACGAAGTCCGTACGCTATTTTCGCTTCATGTCGAACTTTATTTCTATTTTATTGATTTCAGAGTGCTCTTTATTAACTGGAGTTCTTATATATACGGTAATTTTGCGGTTTTATTGCAATAACCATCCGGAAGACAGTTATTACCCGCAAATTAACGAGGACCGAACGCTGGTCCCCGAGATTATGAGTCCATCTCGTTTTCAACTGTACTAGCAAGACAGGTTGAGTTTATAAAGAAAACGTACATAAATCATTTTCATAAAATTTGGGTAAACAATTTTAATAATTTTCTTTAAGTATTTGAAGGTGTATTTTCGCCGTACTTCGAATTAAAAAGCCTATATAACTAGGAAAATATGATTCCAATATAAATTTAAATTGATAAAGAACAAATCTATAACGATTAAAGGTAAAAAAAAAAAGCACGTTACAAGGTTAAATAAGGTAAAAATAGTGTAAACTTACTATTTCCATTTACGTCTTTGAAGGTGCATTTTCTCGGTATTTCGGCATAAAAAAGCATAATATGAAGGAAAATATACTTTCAGAATATACATAAATTGCTAAGGAACAACTGTATAGCAATTCAAAGCTGAAAAAAGCGCGTTATAAGGTTAAAGAAAGCGAAAATAGCGTAAACTTACTATTTCCATTTACGTCTTTGACGGCGTATTTTCTTCTCATTTCGAGCTAAAAATACGTTAAATTAAGGAAAATAGCTTCCAGAATGAGTGTTGATTAATTAGGAACAATTCTATGTCTATTAAAGGCTGAAATAAGCCTGAAAACAGATTTGATAAAGCAAAAAAAAGCATAAACTTACTATTTCAATTTATGTCTTTCAAGGTATATTATCGTTGTGTTTCGAACTAAAAATACATTAAATTACGGGATATATGCTTCCAGAGCATGCATAAATTATTAAGGAACAACTCTATAATGTTTAAAGATGAAGAGCACATAATAAGGATAGATAAGGTGAAAATAGCGTATCATTATAGAGGGAAAGTTAAAAGTTATTATTTTGCCGATAGATGGCGTGGGGGTATCATTTTGGTGTAAAATCAACAAAATTGTGCTCTATTTTCGCTTCATTTCGAACTTTATTTTTATTTTATTGGTGTCAACATGTTTTTATATATTCGATAATTTTGCGGTTTTATTGCCGTAACCATATATACGGTAAATAGTCTTAGCGGGGATCGAACGCTGGTCCCCAAAATTACAAAGGCAACTCGTTACCAACTGCACTACTCAGACGGGTTGATTGTACAAAGAAAACGAATCGAAGAAAACGTACATAAATCATTTTCATGAAATTCATGGTAAACAATTTTAATAATTTTATTTCCGTATTTTAAGTGTGTTTTCGCCTTATTTCGAACTAAAATCCCATATAACTAGGAAAATATGTTTCCCATATAAAATTAAAGAACAAATTTATAATTATTTAAGCTGAAAAGACACGTTATAAGGTTAAATACGGTAAAAATAGCGTAAACTTATTTCAATTTCCGTTTTTGAAGGCGCATTTTCGCCGTATTTTGAACGAAAAATACGTTAAGAGAAATATGCTTTCAGAACCTGCATAAACTATTAAGAAACAACTCTATAACGATTAAAGCTGAAAAAAGCACGGAATAAAGTTAAATAAAGGGAAAATAGTTTCAATTCGGCGGGAAAGTGAACATAGTTATTTTTTCCCGATAAATGGCGGAAGCCTTCACTTGTCGATCAAAATTAATCGATAAAATTTTTCATTCTCAATGCTGCCGATTGATGGCGTATGCGTTTAAATTAATAAAATTGTCTAGTTCTAAAGTTTGCCGATAGATGGCGTATATGTTCACTTTTTTTAACTTAAATTAACCAAAGTAATTAATGTAGTTCCAAATTTTACCGATAGATGGCGAATGCCTTCACTTATTTGGCTTAAATTATTGAAATTAATGAATTTAGTTCCAAATTTTGCCGATAGATGGCGAATGCGTTCACTTTTTTTGGTTTAAATTAATCAAATTAATGAATTTAGTTCCAGATCTCGCCGATGGATGGGGTATGCGTTCACTTTTTTGGCTTAAATTAATCAAATTAATGAATTTAGTTCCAAATTTGCCGATAGATGGCCTATACGTTCGCTTTTTTGGCCTAAATTAGTCAAATTAATTAATTTAGTTCCAAAATTTGCTGACAGATGGCATGTGCCTTCACGTTTTTGGCTTAATTTGTTCAAATTAATGAATTTAGTTCCAAATTTTGCTGATAGATGACTTAATTTTTTTTAGCTTAATAAAATTAATGAATTTAGCTCCAAATTTCGCCGATAGATGGCGAAAGCACTACTTTTTAATTAAAATTAATTTAATTCTTATTGAATGAATTTAGTTCCAAATTTTGCCGATAGACGGCGAATGCCTTCACTTTTTTGGCTTAAATTATTGAAATTAATGAATTTAGTTCCAAATTTTGCCGATATATGGCGTATGCGTTCACTTTTTTTCTTTGAGAGTTTTAACAGAATTTTGTTATGAATAATGTGCTCATAGCTCCAGTTAATTTTCTCTGTTATAGCGTCAACGTTAACGGTTTGACTCTCTCTCTCTCTCTCTCTCTCTCTCTCTCTCTCTCTCTTTGCTGGTTGGACATAGCCTAATAAGGAGTTTTAACTTTTTATGCCCTTTTAAATCTTACGACATCTCTCTCTCTCTCTCTCTCTCTCTCTCTCTCTC
>JANJGK010000053.1:11346397-11353897 GCA_039081455.1 Macrobrachium rosenbergii | reverse complement strand
ATATATATATATATATATATATATATATATATATATATATATATATATATATATATATATTATATATATATATATTATATATATATATATATATATATATATATATATATATATATATATATATATATCTCAATTACTAAATGCAGCTCCTGAGAAGGTTTTGAAAGGGTGTTCTTGTTAAACTAGCATTTCCTTATGACCAACCTTAAACAGCTACTTGGGAAAGTTTAATGTGTTGACGGTAGTGGGAAAAAAAATCTTTAATGACCTAGGGTATATATTTCATTCATCACCAAAGCACTGAAATTATACAATTCAGATTAATATTATGACTTGAAATTGGTTATAACAGTGATGTGAAATAACATGTTTTAACAGTTGGAGAGCCTGTGCAGTTTTAATCACGTGTTTATATTATGGTGGTTCCTTCGACACTCAGAGTGGAAAGGGTTTCAGTCTTAAGCAAAATTAAGTGTCGAGAATATTGTTATGACTTTCGTAAACGTATTCCAGGTTTTCCAGTGCTGGAAGACGGTCGGCTCAAATTGTTGGAGATGCACTGCCAACCATGGTCTCGTCCAGGACACACCAATCGAGAGGAAGTAGGTCATTTATAGAAGTGTTTATGGATTTGTGTATCTATTTCATATTCATATATACTTGTGTGAATTCATGCATACATACACACACTAGTTGTTCTTCCGTGTCAACATTTTGATTCTACTGACCTTCAGTTTTCCTTAAATTTCTATAAGTTTTCACACACATTTGTAGATTTTGTGGCAAGTATTTAACTGAGGCTGGGTGCCTTATTTTGCATCTTGGGCTGTAAAAGGGGTCATTTAGAAAATCCCCAGAATGAAGTGAAATCAAACGAGCACCAGCAAATTAGGACGAGAATACAGGGAGAGCTTTTACACAGACCCTTCTGTCTTTCCTTCTTCCTTCCTCCTTCCTTTCTATTCCTTCTTCCTTCCTTCCCTGCTTGAGTGAACGTGTCGTTATACTGTTTACACTGTCTAAAATTGCTTCAATACTGGTGAGCGTTCAGCTTCCAGCATGCTGAAGTGTTTAATTTACAGTGTTGTTATTAAATGGGCAGGTGGTATACAAGGTTTAAGTCACGTAGGCTTTCAATGTACAAAAAAATGGCCAAAAACATCGATAGGCAGGTCCGTGCAGGGAGCGAGGTTAGGATTTTGGGCTAACTTAATATTGTTAACTGATGTAGCACGTATGTCGTATGAAACACGATGTGGAAGGTTTGGTTTTGATGCTATAGATAACAGGTACTCAGAGGAGGGCTAATTGAGGTTTTGGGAGTCTCCTGTTGGAATATGCCAATGACGACAGCGAGATCTGGCAGTTAAACTGAAAAGACATTATATACCTGGTGTAATGCTGTCTTCCATTACATTACGGGAAATGGTCATTGACTTTTGCGATATATTTTAATGAGACAAAGGCCTGGTTGTGTCTATTCCATACATTATATATACAGTATATACAATATATATATATATATATATATATATATATATATATATATATATATATATATATATATATTAATTACTAAATGCAACTCCCGAGAAGGTCTTGAAAGGGTATTATTGTTAAACTAGCATTTCCTTATGACCAACCTTAAACAGCTACTTGGGAAAGTTTAATGTGTTGACGGTAGTAGGAAAAAAAATCTTTAATGACCAAGGGTATATATTTCATTCATCACCAAAGCACTGAAATTATACAATTCAGATTAATATTATGACTTGAAATTGGTTATAACAGTGATGTGAAATAACATGTTTTAACAGTTGGAGAGCCTGTGCAGTTTTAATCACGTGTTTATATTATGGTGGTTCCTTCGACACTCAGAGTGGAAAGGGTTTCAGTCTTAAGCAAAATTAAGTGTCGAGAATATTGTTATGACTTTCGTAAACGTATTCCAGGTTTTCCAGTGCTGGAAGACGGTCGGCTCAAATTGTTGGAGATGCACTGCCAACCATGGTCTCGTCCAGGACACACCAATCGAGAGGAGGTAGGTCATTTACATAAGTGTTTATGGATTTGTGTATCTATTTCATATTCATATATACTTGTGTGAATTCATGCATACATACACACACTAGTTGTTCTTCCGTGTCAACATTTTGATTCTACTGACCTTCAGTTTTCCTTAAATTTCAGTAAGTTTTCACACACATTTGTAGGTTTTGTGGCAACGTATTTAACTGAGGCTGGGTGCCTTATTTTGCATCTTGGGCTGTAAAAGGGGTCATTTAGAAAATCCCCAGAATGAAGTGAAATCAAACGAGCACCAGCAAATTAGGACGAGAATACAGGGAGAGCTTTTACACAGACCCTTCTGTCTTTCCTTCTTCCTTCCTCCTTCCTTTCTATTCCTTCTTCCTTCCTTCCCTGCTTGAGTGAACGTGTCGTTATACTGTTTACACTGTCTACAATTGCTTCAATACTGGTGAGCGTTCAGCTTCCAGCATGCTGAAGTGTTTAATTTACAGTGGTGTTATTAAATGGACAGGTGGTATATTATATACAAGGTTTAAGTCACGTAGGCTTTCAGTGTACAAAAAAATGGCCAAAAACATCGATAGGCAGGTCCGTGCAGGGAACGAGGTTAGGACTTTGGGCTAACCTAGAGTTAGCATAGCCTAGCCACTTTTTCCTTGACCTTTTTTTGGCTGTACTGACACCCGCCTTTAGCCTATTAAGTGTGAATAAATGAAGGGTTCCTTTACGTTTGCGTGCTCACATATTTGCATTACAGTGGTAGAGGAACCATGAAAAACTAGCCAAGGATAGGTTTTCCCTCTGGCTACCGAAACTTAATTGATCACGGCTCTAACTCTTGGTATTTGTTAACCACTTGAGAACCCAAGCATCATTTTGAAAGGCCTAAACTCGGGTGATCGTTGCAGGGGCAGAATAGTTGATCGAGGATACAGATCAGTTATGTTTTTCATAACTCTCAATAAGCCTCTTAGGTGACGTGGTACATCAGACCACTTGCGTCTTAGCCCCTGCTTGTGTGCTAAGATCTTTGTTGCTGTATAATGTACAATGCATAATGTTTAATGTACAATATATACACTAGTCTGTGGAAGTTTGCTGTGCAAGTTCATGATCCCACAGCCTTTTCTGTAGCAATGCATTTCCATTATGGTAAATGGTAGGTTAACATATTTAATAACTAAATACATAAAGTATAGTATACAGGAATGCATTCCCATTATGGTAAATGGTAGGTTAACACAGGAATGCATCCCCATTTTGGTAAATGGTAAGTTAACAGATACTTAACTAAATACATATAGTATAGTGTACAGGAATGCATTCCCATTATGGTAAACGGTAGGCTAACACAGGAATGCATTCCCGTTTTGGTAAATGGTAAATTAACAGATACTTAATAACTAAATACATAAAGTATCATATACAGAAATGCATTCCCATTATGGTAAATGGTAGGTTAACACAGGAATGCATTCCCATTTTGGTAAATGGTAAGTTAACAGATACTTAATAACTAAATACATAAAATACAGTTTATAGGAATGCATTTCCATTATGGTAAAAGTAGGTTAACATAGGAATGCATTCTCATTATGGCAAATGATGGCAAATGATCAGTCATTAAATTGTGGGATGCTCCTCAGAATATAGCCACCAGGAGTCTGATTATTGGTCAGCATTCTTCATTAGTGAGAAGATAATAATTAGTTGCTGTCTATAAACCCACTTTTCTGTATTAAGCAGAAAGGTCATTTTGCATCAGATTGCCAATCCTTACTTGTCAAACATCTTAGCAACCTTGATATATGATACTGGCTTCAGACATTCACAAGCACATTGATATTATAATGAAGTGGAAGCTGACAATGGTCTCGTTATTAACCTACTTTTTATGGTCTCATGATTAACGCACCTTTTACATTCTCATTATTAACCTACCTTTTCCGGTCTCATTATTAACATACTTTTTAAGGTCTCATTATTAACCTACCCATTATTGTCTCATTATTAAGCTACCTTTTACGGTTTCATTATTAACCTACCTTTTACATTTTCATTATTAACCCACCTTTTCCGGTCTCATTATTAACATAATTTTTATGGTCTCATTATTAAACTACCTATTGTGGTTTCATTATTAAACTACCTTTTATGGTCTCATTATTAAATATGTTCTCATTGTTAACCTACATATTATTATCTCATTATTAACCTGTCTTTTACGGTCTCATTATTAACCTGTCTTTTACGGTCTCATTATTAACCTACCTTTTACAGTCTCATTATTAACCTGTCTTTTACGGTCTCATTATTAACCTGTCTTTTACGGTCTCATTATTAACCTACCTTTTACAGTCTCATTATTAACCTACCTATTATTGTCTCATTATTAACCTACCTATTATTGTCTCATTGTTAGCCTACCTTTTACAATCCCATTATTAACCTACCTTTTAAAGTCTCATTATTAACTTTCCTCCTACTACCAATAATAAGGGTAAACATAAGGCTTCTTCAGCTTCTTGATATTAGTGGAAAGAAAAAAAAAAGCCACATTTCATTGTAGGCATTTAAATCCATCATTAAGTTGAAGCTTCAGTCAGTGTCAGTGGGACATCCATATGTCATTTGAATTGCTTTTCATTTACATTGTTTACATAGAGTTATAGAAGATTATTTTCAAAATTATCTTTGTAGGTTGTATTAAGGGGTTTTGACACTTCAGAAAAGGCTGAGGAAGACAGGAAGTTGATCCGCAGAAATGGATGGTATAAAGAACAGGCCACTCTTGTTTAGTCCAGAATTCATGACATCCAGAGATTAAGGCAGTTTCACTTTAAGATAAGTTTTCATTTCAGTATTTACTAAACTGGAAGTTAGTCAGGTTTATAAAACAAAGGCATTGGTTGTTGATTTATGTATTTAAAATTCGTTTTGAAGAATAATAACCCATTTTGGTTATTATTCTTATGGTAAGGTTATTATTTTGATGAATGATTATATTCTCTCCCTCTCTCAAACACACACACAACACTCCACCTACAACCCTCTGATCACAACAGCCCACATCCACCCAGTCCTCCCACGACCTAAGCCACAATCATCCACCCACAACCCTCCACCCACAACTATCCACCAATAACCCTGCACTTACAACCATCCACCTACAGCCATCTGCTCACAACACCCCACATCCACCCAAATCCATACACCCACAGTCATCAACCCACAACCTCAATCATCCACTCACAACCCTAAACCTATAACCCTCCACTCACTACCTTTCACCAACAACGATCCATACAACCCTCCATCTATAACCATCCCCTACAATCATCCTCCCACAATCCCACACCAGTAACCTTCCCCTAACAACCTGCTGCCCACAACCCTACACTAACACTCATCAACCCACAACCTTCCACCAAACACCGTCCACCCACAACGTTCTGTCTACAACCCTTCATAAACCACCTTCAATCAACAACCTTCTACAAACTCCTACCCACAACCATCCACTTGCAGCCGTACACCATAACCTTCCACACACCCATCCACCCACAACCTTCCTCCCACAACTTTCCACCTGCGACCTCGTACCCACACCCTTCCACCCACAGTCACCCACCAACAACCCTTCACCCTTATAACCATTCATCCACAGTCATCCACCCATTACCTTACATTTTCACTTTTAGATAAGGTTTCATTTCAATATTTACTAAACTGGAAGTTAGTCAGATTTATAAAACAAAGCCATTGGTTGTTGATTTATATATTATTTAAAACTCGTTTTGAAGAATAATAACCCATTTTGGTTATTATTCTTATGGTAAGGTTATCATTTTGATGAATGATTATATTCTCTCCCTCTCTCAAACACACACACAACACTCCACCTACAACCCTCTGATCACAACAGCCCACATCCCCCCACAGTCCTCCTACGACCTAAGTCACAATCATCCACCCACAACCCTCCACCTATAACCCTCCACCCACAACTATCCACCAATAACCCTGCACTTACAACCATCCACCTACAGCCATCTGCTCACAACACCCCACATCCACCCAAAACTCTACACCCACAGTCATCAACCCACAACTTCAAACAACCATCCACTCACAACCCTAAACCTATAACCCTCCACTCACTACCCTTCACCAACAACGATCCTTACAACCCTCCATCTATAACCATCCCCTACAATCGTCAACCCACAATCCCACACCAGTAACCTTCCCCTAACAAGCTGCTGCCCACAACCCTACACTAACACTCATCAACCCGCAATCCTCACTAAAAACCACCCACTACAACCTTCCACCCACAACCCTCCACCAAACACCGTCCACCCACAACGTTCCGTCCACAACCCTTCATAAACAACCTTCAATCAACAACCTTCTACAAACTCCTACCCACAACCATCCACCCACAACTTATCACCTGCAACCTCGTACCCACACCCTTCCACCCACAGTCACCCACCAACAACCCTTCACCCATAACCATTCATCCACCCATTACCTTACACCCACTGCCATCAACACAACCATCCACTTGCTATCCACCCATAACCCTCCACCCACAATCCCAATCCTCCACAAATGGCCCTCCACCCACAACCCCCCGACATTTCTCTATTCACAACATTCATCCACCCACATCCTTCCACCCATAGCCTTTCATCCACAATCATCCTCACACAACCTTCCACATACAACCATCCATCCACATTCTCCATCCACAGCCTTTCATCTACAATTCACTTGTATCCTTCGTCTGAAGCATCCTTGGCCTTCCTGCAGGACACACCAGAATCCTTCTCAAGGATTCCACAACACATACATAGTTAGCAAGGCCTCTCTCTCTCTCTCCTGTAGTTAAGCTCAACAGAGTAATCGATTTGAAATATTGTTCTCAGTCGCCTCAGTACACTCTCTGAGACTTATCAGATCATACACCTGCAATCTTATCTCTCTCTCTCTCTCTCTCTCTCTCTCTCTCTCTCTCTCTCTCTCTCTCTCTCTCTCTCTCTCTCTCTCTCTCTCATTGTGCTAACTTCTTTACATACAAGTTATGTGACACATGGAATAAATTGCCACCAGAATTTGTAAACAGCAACGGAGTGGAAGAGTTTAAAAGAAAGATAAACAAAATCATTTGGACACTGTGAATGAACAGTAAAACCTGCTCCTAGAGATAAGTGAGCAAATGATGTCTCCTCGGATGGACTAATAAGTCTTTGAGGCATCCAAATCCTTGTAACTCCTCGTAACGCTTTCTCTCTCTCTCTCTCTCTCTCTCTCTCTCTCTCTCTCTCTCTCTCTCTCTCTCTCTCTCTCTCTCTCTCTCTCTCTCTCTCTAAGTACATACCTAAGGTAAAGTCAGCAGACACATCTTGAAGCAATGGTCACATAGATTTGTATCTCCTGACATCTTCATGCATAGGAGTTTAA
>JANJGK010000053.1:11317690-11345190 GCA_039081455.1 Macrobrachium rosenbergii | reverse complement strand
AGTGGTAAAACTCACTCTCTCTCGCTAATATTTCTCGTAATGTTTCAGTGTCTGGTAAAATTCTCTCTCTCTCTCTCTCTCTCTCTCTCTCTCTCTCTCTCTCTCTCTCTCTCTCTCTCTCTCTCTCTCTCTCTCTCTCTCTCTCTCTCACAACTAATACCAGGCTCAAAGACGTAATGATTTAGTTAAAATTAAACTTTGCTTAGAAAAGCTAAAAAAAAAATTTCTATTGAGGCTAAAATCAAAGATTTGATTATACCTGATTCAGACTATAGACTTGGCCTAAGCAAATTTTTAGAATTAAAAATGACTATAGATAAAAAAATGGTTAAGGACTATATGTACCCCATGAAACTTAAGATTTTCGATAGGAAAAAGCCCATCGGAATGAGTAGAGAAAAAGGCTAGCGTAGAAGTACTGCTAAATGACTGGCATCAGAGAACTGCCTCTGAAGACTGACACGTATGTATATATTTGATGACGTCATAGATTGTGACGTCATTCCATTCACCAAACGTGTAATGATTGCGACGACGTTATTCCATTCACAAAATGTATAGTAATCATGGTTGTGACGTCACTGTGACATTCACAAAATTCATGCAAAATAGAGGTTGTGACGTCATTCCATTCTCAATGTCAAGTGAGGTGGTGACATTCCATTCAGAAAAGCCATGCATAGTAAGCAAGGTTGTGACGTCATAGTTGACGTAATGTAGAAAAAACTGTAGAATGTAAAGGAAATAAAAACCTATAGATAACCGGACAGTCTTTTATTGAAATCCAAGAGATAATTTCAAAGGTAGGTCAGGGCACTCGTGATAATGCTAATAAAAATCTTAATTTTTTTTTCCACTTGAAGCAGCATTGCAATGCCCCGAAGGAGGGAATGCCCCCAGCAGGAGGTATACAGCCAGTCGGGTACCAACTTTGAAGTCGACCCAAAAGGCTTAAGTTTTCTAGGCTGACAGCTGATTGGCCAAGATGGGAAAAAGCCTTCTAAATACTTGGCCTGTGCTTTCCCAAATGTCTCAGTTTTGTGTGTTTTATAGACCCTTTTAAATTCAAAGAAAACGTAAGGACAGAGTTTTCCAAGATGGGGGTGGTCAAGTTACCAACGAGACAAAGCCTTAGCTTACGTTTGCTCTGAAGGCTGTGATTTCGTACTTGGGCAAATGCTCGCTCGACTTGTAGGGTCTAATGAAACATGGAGTGTTCGACCCGTAGACTTTCACCGACAGAATTTCATCTTGAAGCATAATGGCCAAAATAATCCCAATTCCAGTTCCTCCGTGGATAACTTGGAAGAAATCTACTGGGTGTAAACATACACTCTGGCATTCTGCTTTCCGTTTTCATTGAGATTTCGAAACCGAAAGAGTTCCTCTAACGTATTCTTAACTAGAAAATGAGTCTTAGACAACCCTCATAGAAAACAGGGAACAACTAAGCAAAAGACGGTGACGAAGTTAAATATTTCTCAAACGTCTTAGCCACCTGACATTGACTCTGTAGCTGACAGAATTCTTGACTTTGAGAGCTGCGCAGGACAGTTTTACTTGTAAATATTAATTGATACGACTATGTAATCCTCATTATCAGGTATATTTATATATAAAACTGACTTCATTTTCTTTAATACTGATTTAACTAAAATAACTTAGTATTTTTAAAGGTCTCACACAGACTGTTCTCTGACTTCTTCCTCCCGCATTTTGACGTCAAATTTGATGTCAAAATTTCAATAATGGCGGCAAAATTGGTCTAACCATGATTTTAAACATGAGAGACTTGAATTTCACACAAATATTGCCATTTTGTCATCAAGATTTGACGGAAAAGTGCTGAAATATCTCAAAAAATAGGCTCCTGTGACACGCCATCCAATGTAGAAATACTTTATATGAGTGACTTTAGATTTTTCAAGTTAGTTCCATTTAGTCGAAATTTTTAATACTGAAATGATTCATTTTCACTTAAATTTTACAATTAGACTTCGTTCCTTCAAACACCTTTGCCTGAATAACTTTTTCCATGTGAATTTGATGATGCAATGTGTTTAATTATAGCTTGAAAGACGCCAAGTTCCACGATTAGAGGGACATTTATTTACTAGGGAAATTTACACATTAAATAATTTTGCTTATGTACTATATTTAGACAGCATTTTTTGCTGATTAGCTGCAATCTATCTTCAAAATCACATGTTTGCTGCATTCTCGTATCTTATTAGTGCTTACTGTACATTAAATAAAATTTCGCAGTCTAAAGTTAAACTGTATTTTTTAAGGCTTAGCCTGTTAACCTAGCATGCACCAAAATACTTAATTATTCAGAACTAAATTTCCTAATTTGGTACGAATAAAGCAAAGAAAATCTAATCAACTTTATTTTACTTCAAATTACAAGTCATCCTCCAGTCGTTTTGTTACAACAAACGCAGTTAATTACACCAAGACACACACCGTCCCCCCAAAAGCAGACAAGTGACCTAAACCCCTTCAGGTGGAACAAGTGTGCCTTGAGGCACTCCCCCTTCCCAAAAAACCACAAATTCGTCTCACAGGCTCATTGACACCATTCAATGTAAGTGATTGAGTCGGGTAAATGGTCAGAGACGTGCAAAGCTAATGTCCTCCTGCCCTGAGTTCTTCCTCCCCCAGCAGGACAGCAGGTCGGACTAACGTCGCCTTCACCGTGCACGCGGACCGCCAGGCCAGTTTAGGTTCTGTGTGATACATCTTACAAAAATCCATTCCATTGCCAGGTAATTAGGGAGAAATGTCCAGCTGCAAATTGGAACATTCCTTCGGGTGTTTTGAAAGTTCGTTTGTCTTCTCGCCTCTTTCTGCTTCCAGTTTTAACAAGGCTTTGAAAAGCAGTTTTTTACTGATCATCAGAATAGGACAGAGGATTATGAAAAATCGTTTCATGTAGCTCATCAAATCATTGACAATAAAAATTCCTTTATGCTTTGCTTATCAGAATTGGGCCACGTGACTAAAAATCGGCTAAAAATGAAAACTGCTGTTTCATATGGCACATGAATTATACTAAAATGACTGTTTCGCGTACTAGAATAAAGTAAAAGGTACCAAAAACTGCAACTTTGCATTAATCATCAGTACAGGGCTACAGAATAATGGACATTGCCTTTTCATATGGACCATTACGACAGGGCTATCGTTGCAACAATTACAACCAGAGAATGAATGCTAGTTAGGAAAAACTTCATGAAAGTTTTCTTTTAATTTTGACCTTGTACCTCATGACCTGCCTTTAAAATGCTAATACCAAACCACAAGTTTCGGTAAACTTAAATCTTTTTATGTCAGCTTTTGGGACACACTAAATCTTTACTTTTGATCTTGTTCTTGATGCAGTATTCATCTTTATAACCTGATTCTTTAAAAGAATACTGAATTTCTACTCTTGAGAGTTTTATTGGACAACAAAAAAAAAAACGGACCTGACATACCTTCTGGTCCTAAAAAAAAACGACACTTTCTTGGTAAAAAAAACCCTCTCTAACTGACACTCTTTGTAGACAAAGATCTCAATCGAACTGACTCTTTTTATATAAAAGCACACTCTAGATAGATAAAGAAGGACTTTTATGGGCAGAAAACTGATGAACAAGCACTGTCAAGTGAAATGAACAAACTAACATTTTTGGCAAAAAGTCTCCACTTCCTGGGTAAAATCAACTCTGGCTCCCGTACTGACAAACTTTGTAGACAAATGAATTCCATTTTCTGTGGGAAAACTTTCACCTACACTAACAAGCAAAATGAAAACTCAACAAAAAAGATAAGTGCTAAAAGGCTCCCTAACCAAGAAAAAAAAAGTTGAATTGATATACTGTGTTGAAAACTTGCATACCAACATACTTTCAAACCCAAAAAATCACTATCTACAGTAATAATTTCCAGTCAGAACAAAAACCTCCTTTGAATCAACAGAACTTTAAAAAAAAAACTCAGTTTAAATAACACTTCCTAGGCGAAAACGACCTCGGAATTGATAACACTTTCCAGGCAAAAAATGCTTTCAAGAACTATCACAATGGACAAAAATCACTTCCATTTAGCTCATTCTCCTGTCAAAAACCTCTCTAATATAAGTTTTTAAGCAAAACTAACACTCTCCTCCAAAGATACACATATTTTTAGCAAAAACTCTTTCAAATAGACGACCTTTCTAGGTAAAAAAAGGAAAAAAATTCACGAAATATAAAGGAATTTTAAGCAAGTGACGCATGAAGCCTAGTAGGAGCTCTCAAACTAATAAGTATTCTAATCAAAAACTCTCCCAAACAAGAATATGTACTTCTTGGCAAAGAAAACAGCAAACTAACAGAATTCTACGAAAAAACGCACACAAAATAACAGACTTCACAGCCAAAACAAACGCCCTAACAGACTTTCTTGCCCACCCCACCCCCCTAAAATCACTAACTACTACATTTTCTAGACCCCACAAATTCCAGACTAAAAGACTTTCTACATCAAAAATACAAACTAGCAAGACTTCCAAGAATGATCAGATAATATAACTAACAGACTGCCAGCAAAAATGACAAAGTAACAGACCTACTAGCAAAAATTTTAAGAGACACTTCAGGCGAAAGCCCACAAATCCAGACATCTTGAAAGCTATAGCATCAAAGTTAACAGATTCTTTGAAGGCACAACCTTTAAAGGTAACAGACTTCCCGAAGGCAAAACAGCTACAAACAGGCTACATGAAAGTACAAGCAACACAGACATTTGAAATAATAATATGGCATAAACTATCAGAATTACTTTAGAGAGAATGTCACAAAATAGCAGTGCACAATCTAAACCGAAAGGTATTACAAACCAAGGAACTTCCTTAATACGAAACATAGCAGACTTTCTGAAAGCAAAGCAGCAAGGAGAATCAAGACTTCCCCAGACAAAGGCTGCGTCCACACGATCGAGCTTTGTTCAACGAACTTTGTCTGCTGTGACGTCAGGAGCGGGCAGAGTTCTGACTGCCCGCTGTTTCTCCGCTTCTGACGTCACATCGGACAAAGTTCGTCAAACAAAGCTCGATCGTGTGGACGCAGCCTAAGTTTCACAGAGCAACTGACTTTCTCAAAGTGAAAGTATCACGCAATGACAAACTTCCCAAAAGAAAACTCTCCACAACATGCTTCCCGAAAATTCAGTGAAATGTGAAAGTATCAGATTAAAAGACTTTCTAAAACCAAAACCAAGAGCCTCTCTAAACCAAAATCTGCCAGGGGGGGGAAAAATCCTAATTAATCTTGAACTTGACTCGTTTCAAACACCAGCAAACCTCTCCTGTCCTTGAAACTTTCCATCATGTATTCAGATGATACTAATGATGATGAATCCTGATTCTACCATCGAGCTCTAAAAAAGACTGCTCCGGATTATCACAAGCAAGGCCTGGGGCCTGAACTCGTGTTACTAAAATTCCAGGTTACCAAAATGTCCAACACCAGTATCCCAAACTAAATCTCTCTGTATTTCATACTCACTGTCATAAACCAGTTTTTTAAAAGTTCTACATGATGTACCTTCCACAATCACTATCCCATTCCTGTACACCAATACCTACTCTTACGAACTGAAAAAATAAAGTATAACTCTTAAAATTAACCAAACTTATTTTCGGCATTAGTTTAAAAACGCCAAACTTCGATCTGTCTTGTATTCCAAACCTTTACAATAATGGAATAACACTTCGAATCCCAAGGCATCACGAACAAGGACTTAATTAAGCCACAAACCAACATCATAAAAAAGGACTTATTTATAAACTACATATCAGTAGGCTCCTTGAATTACACTACCATATCAACACTCGGAAAACCTCTGCGCAATTCCACTGACATCCAGAAAGGTAAGCTGCAAATCATTATAAAACCCAGGAGTTATTAACCCACATCATGACCAGTGTCTTAAGTTACCCAAGATCAGGTATATCAACTGTAAAATCGGTTGACATTCTAGTGATTTCTCAAAGGTACCATGACTCAGGAAGGCCTTCCTAGACAAATTCTGGAGCAATGAAAAGGTTACACCAGTTATACATCTGAATGTCCATAAAGCAATAAAATCAAGTCTCAAATTACATATTCTTTCAGCAACAAAGTGGCCCAGATAATACTATACCACCTTTACTTATGCACCTAACATCAGGGATATGCATCTCTAGTTCTGAGAGCCACCACAAAGCTCTGTAAACCCCACATCAGTAATATGCATCTCCAGTTCTGAGAGCCAGCACAAAGCTCTATAAACCTTACATCGAGGATATGCATCTCCAGTTCTGAGAGCCACCACAAAGCTCTGTAAATCCCACATTAGAAATATGCATCTCCAGTTCTGAGAGCCACCACAAAGCTCTGTAAACCTCACACCATGGACATTCATCTCCAGTTCTGAGAACCACCACAAAGCTCTGTAAACCTCACATCAGGGACATGCATCTCCAGTTCTGAGAGCCACCACAAAGCTCTATAAACCTCACATCAGGGACATGCATCTCCAGTTCTGAGAGCCAGCACAAAGCTCTATAAACCTTACATCAAGAATATATATCTCCAATTCTGAGAGCCAGTACAAAGCTCTGTAAACCTCCCATCAGTAATATGCATCTCCAGTTCTGAGAGCCAGCACAAAGCTCTAAGCTCTGTAAACCTCACATCGGGGACATGCATCTCCAGTTCTGAGAGCCACCACAGAGTTCTGTAAACCTCACATCAGGGACATGCATCTCCAGTTCTGAGAGCCACCACAAAGCTCTGTACACACATCAAAGATATGCATCTCCAATTCTGAGAGCCACCACAAAGCTCTGTAAACCTCACATCAGGGACATGCATCTCCAGTTCTGAGAGCCACCACAAAGCTCTATAAACCTTACATCAAGGATAGCATCTCCAGTTCTGAGAGCCACCACAAAGCTCTGTAAACCTCACATCAGGGACATGCATCTCCAGTTCTGAGAGCCACCACAAAGCTCTATAAACCTTACATCAAGGATATGCATCTCCAGTTCTGAGAGCCAGCACAAAGCTCTGTAAAACCCACATTAGAAATATGCATATCCAGTTCTGAGAGCCAGCACAAAACTCAGTAAACCTCACATCAGGGACATGCATCTCCAGTTCTGACAGCCAGCACAAAGCTCTGTAAACCTCACATCAGGGACATGCATTTCCAGTTCTAAGAGCCAACACAGAGCTCAGTAAACCTATACAACACTTTCTCTGTCTAAAAAAGCGATAAGGAAACCTGTCAGCACCTGAAGCCACCTAACCATTATAAACTGGTGCAGACATTTCAAAAATTTGCATTAAAGTGTGCTGCAATTTCTGTAAGGAAATGACAACTAGCTTCTCTAAGGCGTCTGATTCGTCTAAATCTCTATCAAACTTTTCATGGGATTACTTTCTATAAAAATAAAAAAAAATGAGAAAGTTTCCTCTCCTAGATAAATGACAAGGAAAACATTTGTTCTGAAGGTGTCTATGACCTTTCACAGCCTCAAAATCTCAGCAAGTCTTTTGGTAAGGTATTTGGTGATATCATTATAACCTTTCCAATACATCAAAGGCCATATTATTGCACATTAGCCTTGTTTTAGTTCGGTTTCTGTCCATTTTAGGCCAAAGACTTTCATAAACATTCCTGCAAGATTAACACACACCCAGTTTTATCTAACTGACAATGTTATGAACTTTGTAAGTTTTCACACACACTTCTAAAACTAACGAGAGCGGTATTTATCCCTTCTTTATTTCAAAGACACGAATGTAATGTCAAGCTTGAGACGTGAAGGTATTTAAGCCCCAAGCTGGTACCCCCTTTTGAAACGACGGCATGTGTCCGAAATGTAATCAAAAGTTTTATTGCATACGTGACCAAAAGGTTAACTTTTAAGTTTCTAAGTGTTCTGAAAAACTTACTTTACAAGTGATGACATTTGGTAGGATATAGATGACAGTCAGTACTCTGGAATAAACTCATGAAGCTGTTCCATGTAGGATACTATTAAAAAAACCAGTATGTGATACAATTACTCGAATCTTTCGTCAGCATCTATGACAAATTCTTCCCAAGAAAATAAATTCTCTAATTCAAGTAAATGATGTTCTGCAAGCTAGAATTTTCCGCAGTGCATCACCAAATTGACACAAATTAGGTCAGGGAATGGTATTTGAAGTAAAGGAATCTAATAATTAAATCATAACCAAAATGTAACAATTCAGAATAAAAATTTCCCCAGAATGGAACTTTTCTTAGATAATAATCTAAGATTTTAAAGTCATGCATATAAAGTACTTTTGCCATTTTAGTCAATCATCCATAAAAAACTGAGTCAGTTTCATATATAAGTACTTTTGAAAACAGATCAGATATGCGTATCCACAAATGTTTAGAAGTAAATTTATACACACAGCTCAAAGGGAAGACTTCCGTCATCTACAAAGCCAACCATACAATGATTAATACGTTCGAAAATATATATACATCATAACCACAAATCTGTTACTTAATGTTCCTCGTGTTCTACGAGACTTCATACAAGACTCAGATTATGTAACAAGACGTGGGAGAAAATCCTTCTTGTAATTTCAAAAGAAAACAGAAAACAGAATGTGAAAATGCCTGATAGCCGTAGATTTTCTTACAAGTTATTCACAGAAAAATAAAAAGGGGATTCTTTTTGACCATTACACATCGTTTGGTACAAAAACTCTGCAGGCCCAAAACACCATATCAAGACTCTACATGCAAAGCAAGCACTTGCTTATGTACAAACACAGTCATGAGAGTATTCGTAAGACAAGGATTGTCTTATTACACCCATCTTGGACTTTCTGTACAATAACGTAATTCTTTGACATTTGAAAGGGTCTAACAGTCCTCCCTACAGACAGAAAACTGAAAAACATTTGGGAAAGCACAGGCGAAGCATTTAGAAGGGCTTTTCCCATCACGGCCAATCAGCTGTCAGCTTAGAAAACTTAAGCCCTTTGGGTCGGCTTCAAAGCTGGTACCCGACTGACTGTATACCTCCTGCTGGGGGCACTCCCCCCTCCGGGGCACCGCAATGCTGACCCCAAGGAGTCCTTTATTTTCATTTCCAGTTTTCTAATTTCACAGCATATAAATTTACATACAGACACATATATATATAAATGAGGACTTCTGTACTTCAACTTACATCCCTTTATAATGAACAGCAATTTCTTAGTTTTCGTTAAACTGTTCAGGTTTACAGTTATTTTTACAAGCACTGCTCCAGTTCTCACTATGTACACAGTACTAAAAAAACCTCCTTTCCCAAATATTAACTTAAGGCGAAAAACCTAACCACATTGCAAAGCATGACCTACTCCAAATTTACGACAAAAAACTCTGGAATCAACTTCAGAATACTGTAGTGACAAAAGAAAGTATCTTTATATCTAAAGATTTACTTGAGTTTCATACCCTACCAGTCTAAGATCCAAATGTCTGTTATCAAGCACAAATGAATACTTACAAACGTGTAGTTCACGAGTGTGTTTAGAGTAGGAATTTAAGTGTGAAAATGGATGGGTAAGAGTGAGGTATCTAATCCCCGTGTCTATGAGCAACGGCAGAAATTCCTTGGTGTGTAGTTTAAGTGGGTTTCCAGTAAGTACTTAATCCCTGTCTCTGGAAGTAGTGACAAAAACACCTTGGTGTGTGTTTGTGTGTTTGTATGAGTTTATAAGTGTGTGTGTGCATGTGTGTGTGTGTGTGTGCATTAGTGTTCAGTAAAGCAAGTCAAATGTCCATAGAATCCTCCAGTAGAGAATGATGCTTTAAAACTTGTGAGGCGTACAAGGCAGCTTAGGTAAACTATGCAGTGATTCCTTCAGATAACTTTGGCATGGCACAAAATGTGTAGAGTTGCTTCTGTAAAAGAGAGAGAGAGAGAGAGAGAGAGAGAGAGAGAGAGAGAGAGAGAGAGAGAGAGAGAGAGAGAGAGAGAGAGAGAGAGATCTATAGCAAAAGCACATAGACTTTATTACAGCATGGGACGTGCAGGATTTTTGCTCCCAAGTACTCAGGTGATCAGAACTGCTTCTGCAGTGCAAAAAGAGTGCAATTCTGGAGCTTCCAAGTTGCGCTGTAAATTTACAGTGTTTTTATGTAACAGCTTTAACAGGAGACTTAAGAAATGCCTTTGAATGTGTTGTGTATGAATTTAAGTTCATATAAAGAGAAGTCTAGCCAGAATGGAAAGTTCAGAGGAAGAAGTAAGAACAATATCTTAGTTATTTACTTGATTTTACAAATTTATCCTGTTTC
This sequence comes from Macrobrachium rosenbergii, assembly GCA_039081455.1. Lineage (NCBI taxonomy): Eukaryota > Metazoa > Arthropoda > Malacostraca > Decapoda > Palaemonidae > Macrobrachium > Macrobrachium rosenbergii. Next base: position 11,334,846 of record JANJGK010000053.1, on the reverse strand, counting down.
TGTAGCTAATAACTTTGCAAAAAATATTGGCACTTCATAGTTCTGAAAACGTTGGCCACTAGGGAAAACTGTACAGCTATGAGTCCCTAAATTCAAAGTTTATCTAACATAAACTGCAATGTCCACATGGTGTAGCATAAATAAGGAGGCATTGTATATTGGTATAATTTTCTTGATTTTTTGTTGTGCTGAGAAATAACAAAGGCAATAATTACCTTAAAGGCTAAGATTTGACGAGAACTAACAAAAGAGCTGAAATACAGAAGTCCTTATACAATTAAATCAATACAATTTGGTATAACAATAATTTTCCCATTATTCCAATTTTAAATCATACAATTTGGTATTACAGTAATTTTTCCATTTTCCACTATTCAATTTTTAAAGTTAAATCTTTAACTATAACTTTTAACTGATCAAATTACTTGAATTCAATGGGAATTGCAGAAGCATATAAACACAAACAAAAAAGAAAATACTGATACCTTAACCTAAAAAAAATCTCCATACGTCAAGACACTGTAACACACGTTACTCTGAAATCTACAAAAACCTATCATTCAGAAAAAATAAACGCGAATTTCTCAAACAATTCATGTTGAAGTCAAAAGCAGTCGAGATAGACTTTGTCGTCATGGAACTACATTGTCCATAATGCTTTACTTCCTAAGTTGAAACTGAACTCTTCTGGCAAGATTCCCCAACTATTCAAAATTTCCTTGGTGCCTGGAATGACTTGTACTTTATATGGCTTCTTGGTTACATAGCTTCTTTGTGAGTCAGTCTTAAGGAATGTCTACTTGTAACCATAAGCCCTAAGTAATAATATCAGTTAACCAAACAGCTGCTCTCCTAATTCTTGAAAAGTCTATCAAGAAATTTCCTTGGTGTCTGGAATGACTTGTACTTTATATGACTGCTTGTTTACTTGGCTTCTTTGTTAGTCATTCTTATGGAATGTCTGCTTATAACCATAATCCCCAACTAACAATGTCAGTTAACTTAACAGCTACTCTCCTAATTCCTGAGAAGTCCACAAAGAAATGAATTTCTCTTTCATAGCAAAGGTCTAGGAAATATTCGGTGCTCTAATGAAAATACTATTGGCTAGTTCCTAAGATGATTTTAATCTTTTCCAAAAAGTCTATCATTGCAACGTTAAGACGAATAGATCCTTTATATAACTGAGAATGCTTCTTAAATGTGTATTAGTTCATATACCAAAAAACACTGAAAGAGCATTTTCGAATTTACTTATGCATGTACCTAAGAGACCACTGTTAACAATACCTAACCTTATTTAAAGGAACGCTTTCAATTCCAGTTTACTCACTCTTCATTTCCCAAGAATCGAATTTTCATAAAAATCCCAATTATCCTCAAATAATGCATTCAATATGACTTAATCATTTACCTAATATACTATTGGTAAAAGTGCCACATTCACGCTGAGAATTTGAGTTTACTTATCAAATCATTCCTCTATAATACATTTAACAACAATGACAAACTGCTCCGAAAGTAACACTTTTAATTTGGAACCTTCACGTGCCACCAGTGTCTTGAAATATGCAGAAATGCCTTAATAATGATGCTCTTGATAAGATACACTCCAGTAGTTACAGTATTAACTTCTAATTGATGCATGTTTAATATTAAGCAAGATGCATTATTGTCATGGCAAGCTTTTTACAAGATTCAGAGAGATTCGTTGAATCGCTTGAAAAGAATGACAAGTCCTTTATGCCATAAAGTTTGAGATAAAACTAACACAATACATTCTGAAATACCTCCTGTCTTAAGAGTGCAAGCGTTTCAATGTTTCAGGCTGAGATATCTCTCCTGTATTACACAAAGCCTTTCAGAACCTATAAGCTTTAAAGCATAAGTACCAGTGCTTACGTAATATTGCAATAACGCAAGACCTCAACACAATTACAAAATTAATCCCAAAGTAACTTATATAAATCAAGAAATGAACAAACTTTGGATTAAGGCTAGCTATATATATATATATATATATATATATATATATATATATATATATATATATATATATATATATATATATATATATATATATATATATATATATATATATATATATATATATTTACATATATATATATATATATATATATATATATATATATTTACATATATATATATATATATATATATATATATATATATATATATATATATATATATATATATATATATATATATATATATATATATTTACATATATATATATATATATATATATATATATATATATATATATATATATATTTACATATATATATATATATATATATATATATATATATATATATATATATATATATATATATATATATTTACATATATATATATATATATATATATATATATATTTACATATATATATTTACATATATATATATATATATATATATATATATATATATATATTTATATATATATATATATATATATATATATTTATATATATATATATTTATATATATATATATATATATATATATATATATATATATATATATATATATATATAAGAAGCTGAACCCAAAGTTTCTACTATGAAGGAAGCTAGTTCAAGAATATATCTAGAAGGTTCATCAAAGACAAATAACAGAAAAAGTTTGTACATTGGTCTAAAATACTACCCATTTTATAAAGGTTAGCACCTCAAAGGTTCTTCTCCACACAACTATTCTTAACTATATCTGCTGTCACGAAGATGTTCAATGGAATCAGTGAAACCTATTCCATCTAACTGATGAACCTTTTACTACTGATCATATATGAATAAACTGAAAATAAAAGCATAACCTGCTATTAACCTCATGTGAAGTTCGTATCCTGGCAAGTATGGACTGAACAACGACCTCCTAGCTACTGCAAATCAAAACTGAAAGTTGATGAAAAAGTTATCCTTAAACATGCGTGATTTTTTCTATATGAAATAGTAAAAATGTAGCAATGACTAATAGCTGATATTACGCTAAACAAATGATTATACTTAAAAAATTATGTATTGTGTTATGTACTAAGGTACTTGGTAGATGATGTTAACGCTGCTTAGAAATTTTAATGAAGATTTTGTATTCCAAGACATAACTGTATCAGACATAGGCTAAGTATCCTGAAATAATGTTTTTTTATCCCTAATATTAAACTTACGAATCTTATGCAAATAAAAATGTATTATGAAAAATACCAGGTAGCTAATATCGAATAAGAAAATTGAATCAACTATGTATCCGGCCACCCCAAGCTCCTTGTGGCTGGCAAGAAACTAATACTAAATTCAAGTCAAAACAAAACTATGTATCCTGACACGTACAGAACAATTCATAGCTAATAGTCATTTTAAACTAGCAAGAAATTGAAATAAAACTATCTTGAAATACACTGAAATATTTAACTTATGAATCTTACGTAGAGAGGACTATATTTTGTTGTATACTGAGGTACCACAAAGTTATTGTTAAAATTATAGGGAAATTGAGTAACAATACATACATGCCAAGACACTAAACTGCCTAATAGCTGATAGATAAATTCAAATGGAAAATAAACTATGTATTTTGGCGTATAATGAATTAACTAACAGCAGATATTAAAGTGACAAGAAGCTTCGCGAGACGACTGCGAATCCTGAAGCATACTGAACTATAAGTTACCTGATCATGAACTTGTAAAAATTCCAGGTAAATGCTCACAAGTTAAGATTGTTAGATATTATGACCTTTAGGTAAAATAGTCTATACATCCTGAATAAAACTGAGCTACCTGAGAAGAAATTAACGTGGAAGATATGTATTGAAATATTAAACCGATAGCAGGTTTCAGTGATAGAATCTCTCTCCTGGACAGCAGTGAACTACTCCGTATGATAAAGACTCATATGTAGTTGCTACTTAGAAAATACAAGAAGCAAAGATGAACTCTACTCGACTTCGGGTTAGGCACAGCTATGACCCTGATAAACCAACACTTGATGGCCAATAGGCACAGCTATGACCCTGATAAACCAACACTTGATGGCCAATAGGCACTGTGAAGACCCTGATAAACTAACACTTGATGGCCAATAGGTACTGTTAAGACCCTGATAAACCAACACTTGCTGGCCAATAGGCACTGTTAAGACCCTGATAAACTAACACTTGCTTGCCAATAGGCACTGTGAAGACCCTGATAAACTAACACTTGATGGCCAATAGGCACTGTTAAGACCCTGATAAACTAACACTTGCTTGCCAATAGGCACTGTTAAGACCCTGATAAACCAACACTTGCTGGCCAATTGGCACTGTTAAGACCCTGATAAACTAAAACTTGCTGGCCAATAGGCACTGTTATGACCCTGATAAACTAACACTTGCTGATCAATAGGCTCTGTTATGACCCTGATAAACTAACACTTGCTGGTCAATAAGCACTGTTATGACGATGATAATCTAACACTTGCTGATCAATAGGCTCTGACCCTGATAAAGCAACACTAGCTCGTGACTTGATAGTACTTTACTGTACTATCATAGTTTTACCAGTCAATATCTTTAAGCTTATAAACTCTTTATGTGAAAGTTTAGGTGTCTAACATTTATGTTAAAGGAGTCATTTGTTTCTCTTGGGCGATCCTGGTTTAAGACAACAACAGAATGAAGAGGTATTCACTTAGAGCACTTGCAGCCTGTCACACCTGACTTGTATAGCTTCCTCATTTACATTATTTCTTGAAATAATTGTCTTTCACCTGACTTATTTTCTTCAGGAAAAGAGTTATTAGATGTCATAATCTGTTCTTTTGTGGCTTTTTCAGCAGCAGTAATTTTGGCTGTTGTCTTCTCCCAATATCTTTTTAAAATTTTGTAGTATTCCTGATTTATAGAAATTCCCAAGAGCTGTATTTAATCTTCTGCCTGCTTTATGCACCATCAATCGATTAATTTGCTTTCATTTCACCCAGAAAGCCCTGTAGCAATGAGCCTGCAAAGGAAACAAATCTCTGTAGAAAGCAAAAATTGCTTGAATACGAAGTGCAAAAGCTTAAACCTTTCCCTAATGAGTTGAAATCATAGTTTTGCGTACTTTCTGACTTAATGCAGCGTAGTGTGGAAAGTGACACCAATTAAAATAAGGAAAAATATCAGTAAAAACTATATTATAAAACTTATACAGTTAATGGCAGACAACTGATAAACATTAATTACACTCAGAGAAGGCAGCCTGGAATGTCATTTTTTAGAGCTCACTTCAGTGCTACAAAATCAAGGAAACTCACCCCTTTTACAACACACAATACTGTGCAAATGACTGCAGGGTTTGCCACACCACTAAAGGTTTAATCAGTCGTGGTTCTCAATACAATTACTATATTGTTGTGTCACGCAAAATGTTGTTACTTCCAGTGTCAATTGGTTGAAAAAAGGCTTTGAAACAAGTCAGATTCCTAAGAATTGTACATAACGGTAACACAGACCTTTGAATGTTCCCAACAAAACTGGTTATTGCGTTAATTTTGTCCAAATTATTCATTAGACCCATAAATTAAATATTCAACTTTATATTTTGTATTAACAAATCTGAGAAAATCAGCATTTGGCTGAAATAATGAAAAGTAGCACAAATTATTCCCATCTATCCATTAAGCAACAGATCTGTGTGCATAATTATGTGCTTCTCTAAGCTTTATCATGGACACTTTGTCCTCCCTTTTGCTGAAAACTAAACGAGTGAACAAAAATTAATTATATTCGTTTGTATACCGATATTTTCTGGTACATCGTACATAAACCATAAGCTTTTTAGTATTGACTGGGTAAAAAAAAAAAAAAGTAATACACACTGCCTTACCATTCAGGTGTAACTGGCGTGGAAAGGCTAAACCTCAAGCTATTTCGTCGTAGATTGGACGTGATCAGTTACCTACAGAATGCCCCAGAGACCTGAAAAGCAGAGAGATGCATTATCAATACATTCTTTGTTCGATTTGACCCTAACGAAGGTATTAGTAAAGTACAATATTTTGAGGCTCAAAACATCAAAAAATAACCCAGCAAGTCTGTGCAATGAATTGATAGACTTGTACCCAAGTGATATGGAGAGCTTCAGTTCTTCCTCCTTTTCACTGCCACAACACAACCTTCCATTTTCCCCCTTCCATTCCTAAATCAAATTGGAATAGTCCAGTTCCTTTCCTCCCTTCCTAAACCACATTGGACATCTCCAGTTCCTTCCTCCCCTTCATAAGCCACTCAGGAAAATTCCAGTTATTTCCTACCTTTCCTAAAGCACTCTAGAAAATTCAAGTTTCTCCCCCCCCCCACCCCCGCCTTCTTCAACAACTCAGGAATATTCTCGGTCCTTCCTTCCATTCCTATTTAGTTAAAACTGTCTTTAACCTCTTTACAACTCAGCTCTGTTTTATATCTGAGGCAAATAGTTAAACTTCTATCTATGCTTGCTGCCTTTGGTGGAAGAACCAGGTTTGCTGGGTGCACAGTACAGTACAACAGTACGCGTGCTGAGCAAAGATTACAATTAATTAAGTTCAAGCAGTAAGATGAAAGAAAGAGGATATGAACGGAGGTGTAATAAAAGGAAAGAAAGGGTTTGCAGCCAGGGGCCGATGGAACCGCGCCCCCCCCCTATGGAGTAAATGGAATGTGGTGTATAAGAATATCGTTCTGTGCAAATGTTAAGTAGAGGCGACTGTCTTATGATCAATATACCATCTTTGTACAGACTATACACTTAAGAAATAACTAAAATGTACAGTTTCTGACCCTGATCGCATTTATATTATCTAAAGTGGCATTTCTGGTTAAAAGTTTAGACCTCAGTCCTCAGCAGATCTTATTAACCTATTCTTATCACAATGTTCTTACTTTTAAATAAGAATTATATATATATATTATATATATATATATATATATATATATATATATATATCCATATATATATATATATATATATATATATATATATATATATGTATATATATATATATATATATATATATATATATATATATATATATATATATATATATATATATATATATATATAACCTTTCAGTAGCTCCAGCGTTTTTATTGCAAAATTAACATGAATGTTTTACTAAACAAATATAATTGCATTCGTATTCACCCTTGAACTGTCAACAGATTAGTAGGATCATTTCTAAAGATTAATTATCTAACCAGATACAAAAATAAACTCACCGATTGCAATGGTTGAATTCTACCACGTCGTGACGGTTGAGGAGCATTCTGCGCCGACACCAGTTCCTGGTCCCTAGTGCCTGGTTCCTGGTTCCTAGTTCGTGGTTCTTGGTCCGTGATTCCTGGTCCATGGTTCCTGGTACTCGATCCCTGGTCCATTGTTCGTGGTTCCTGGTCTATGGTTCGTGGCTCATGGTTCCTGGTTCGTGGATCCTGGTCCCCCGGTCCCTGGTTCCTGGTCCCTGGTTCCTGGTTCCTTGTCCATAGTTCTGGTCCATGTTTCATGGTTCCTGGTCTATGGTTCGTGGCTCGTGGTTCCTGGTCCATGGTTCGTGGATCCTGGTCCCCTGGTCCCTGGTTCCTGGTTCCTTGTCCAAGTTTCGCGGTTTCTGGTCTATGGTTCGTAGCTCGTGGTTCCTGGTCCATGGTTTGTGGTTCAAGGATCCAGGTCCCCTGGTCCCTAGTCCATGGTTCCTGGTTTGTGGTCGATGGCTTCTGGTCCCTGGTTCCCGTTTTCTGGGTCCTGGTTCTTAGTCCATGGTTCCAGATTCCTGGTTCTTGATCTCTGATTCCTGGTCCTGTACTGGTCCCTCGTTCCTGGGTCCTGGTTCTTGATCCTTGGTTCCTGATTCCTGGTTCTTGTTCCTTGCTTCCTGATTCTTGATCTCTGGTTCCTGGTCCTGGTCCCTGTTCTTGGTTCCTTGTTCTTGGTCCACGGTCCTTGGTTCCTGGTACTTGGTCCCTAGTTCCTGGTTCGTGATTCCTGGTCCATGGTTCTTGGTTCGTGGTCCCTGGTTACTGGTTCCTGGTTCATAGGCTATGGTTCCTGGTTCTTGATCCCTGGCTCCTGGTCCTGGTCCCTCGTTCCTGGTTCCTTGTTCTTGGTCCACGGTTCCTGGTTGCTGGCCGTGATTCGTGGTTCCTGGTCCATGTTTCTAATTTCTGGTATCTGGTTCCTGGTTTCTTGGTTCCTTGTTCTTGGTCTACGGTTCCTGGTCCCTGGCCTCTGATTCCTGGTCCCTGGTCTCTGGTTGCTGGCTCCTGGTTCTTGGTTCCTGGTCCATGGTTTCTGATTCCTGGTACCTGGTTCTTGGTTCCTGGTTCCTAGTCCATGGTTTCTGGTTCTTGGTCCTAGTCCCTGGTACCTGGTTCTAGGTCCTTGCTCCATTGTTCCTTGTTCCTTGTTCCTTGTTCCTGGTTCTGGCCCTGGGTCCTAGTTCCTGGTTCCTGATTCCTGCTTTCTGCTCCATTGTTCCTGGTTCCTGTCTCCTGGTTCCTTGTACCTGGTTCCTGGTTCCTACATTCGTTTCGATACACCCATAAAGTCGCTTTGATACAAGCCAAGCAGTCTCAGTCAAGCAAACACTCAAATTTGATTGATTAAAAAAACATTAAATTTAATTAATAAAAATGGAACGAAATTTAAGTGATTCAAATATCTCGCATCTTGATTCTTTTGCTATTTATTTAAGACTCTAATAATTTCGCGATTCTAATTTGCTAAAAATATCTCAAGTATTTTTTTGGGAAATCTAAATGTGTAGGGAAATAATGATTTATTTCGCCATTCTAATTTATTACGAAAAAAAGTTTAATATTAAAAAGATTAACAATAAACTCGCCTTAGTGGACCAAATGATATTTTCGATTTCCTGAGAGACATATCTTAGTTCTCTGGTAAGGGACTGAGCTGACAGGTTTACAGGAGAGAGAGAGAGAGAGAGAGAGAGAGAGAGAGAGAGAGAGAGAGAGAGAGAGAGAGAGAGAGAGAGAGAGAGAAACCTTATGCCTCGACTAATTTAACTCGGTACCTTGACCTGTATCGAATCGAATTAATGGATATATTGAAACGACTCGAAGTGAACAGGCTTAGGCCTATGTTTGTAGGCTTTCAACCAAAGACTTGTCTGCAAAGAAAAAAAATACTTGTCTGTAAAGAATATGAAAGGAAGTACAGTAGAAGGAATAAAAGGGGTTGCCTTCAGTGCACTAAGTGACGGCACTACCCCGCTACCGGGTATTATTTGACAATCATCCCATCAATGGTTTCAAATTTCTCTCTTTATGACACAACAGGAAAAATGCCTAGCTACCATTCAGTAATATCTACTGCAACTGACAGTAATCATTATTATTAGCAATTTTCGATATTAAATAAGAGCCGGAATTTATCTCATAGTTCAGAATCTGCACACGACTGACATATTCTGACAGAATGGTGTCATTTCCTTCATAAAATACAGCTGATATTTTGGTGCTACTATACTGTTTATACACTGCTTCGCCGTGTTTAGTACTAGCCCCTCGGGGATCAAATGTCCTTAGCTAAGCCCATTTGGTCACATCTGATCCCCAAGGGGCTAGTACTAAACAAGACGAAACACATTTGAGCCCTTAGGTAGACAGCCTACTACAGTAGCACCGATATTTTTAATATCAATTGCGTCAAGATTTTACAGCATTTATTTCAGATACTTAATGTTTTGGAGTGAAATTTTTTTTATATAACGTTTCACATACCTCCATTAATGATAAATAATTGACCCGACCAGTCATTAACATTCTCATAAGGTATCTCCTTTACATGAGCGAGCAGCAGAGTGAGGAAAACGAACAGTTTTGACAAAGTCGGATTCCCTCGCCTTTGATTAAATTTCCCAGACTAAGTCTGGCCGAAAAAATGTACAGACATAAGGCCACATGCAAGTTGGGTACTTGAGAAAATTGATATTTTTTTTTCAGGCGTCAGTATCTCTAGCTAATGATGAAAAATTCTGTCACCATTAATTTCACAGCTCATACCTTATATCTAAGCGTTTTTCCAGTTGAAACTCAAACCATGCAAGCGTATTCTGATACCAGACCTATTTCAAGGTCTTTCTGGTATTTCCAAGTAATAGAGACACCGCGGGTATTTAGCGAGAAATGGCAGTTTCTTATAGTATTTTGGTTGCTTATTTACAAATCAACGTTATTTTTTGGCGGTCGGCTGTAATTAACCTGTAATTGTCCCCTGAAGTCCATCCAACAAGCGGTTTCCTAAGGCGATCTTCACAAGACAGAGCACGGCTACAAACGTCTGTTTCGAACGGTTCATATTCCGTCCGGCAAGTGCAGTACCTTGGAAACTGGTTTTTTCAACACTTTTAGGCTTCTGACACTGGCGGTGCATTTGTTTGTTGTCGGCCAAATGGAATGTCCCTTCGCCGTGTTTAGTACTGGCCCGGGGGGGGGGGGGGGGGCGGGTTACCCATACGTTAACAAGTTATTGCCCTTGCCAGACGGGATATGAACCGTTCGAAACAGACGTACCGTGCTCTGTCTCGTGAAGATCGCGATTCCCATCGGGGTCCCCCTTACCGTAGGGTAGAGTTCAAAGGTAAATTGTAAGTTAATTACAGCCGACCGCCAAAAATTAACGTTAAATTGTTAATAAGCATCCACAATACTATAAGAAACTGCCATTTCTCGCTAAATACCCGCCGTGTACCTGTAACTTAGTTCTACCAAGAAAGCAATTGATTTGGCATGAGGCATACGTCGATTTAGAAGCAAAACCAACTAATTGACGGGTTAAGACACTTGAGGAGTGTCTAATTTGTCAAAAATTAAATTAAGAAAAAGGGTCACAAACCACCTATCATTAGTGTTGAAAAATTTCATGACAACATTCAAAAGACTTTGAAACTAAGAGAGAGAGAGAGAGAGAGAGAGAGAGAGAGAGAGAGAGAGAGAGAGAGAGAGAGAGAGAGAGAGAGAGAGAGAGACCATCAAATAAATCTTAATCTAATTCCGGTCAGAATCGAGAGAATCCCGGATTTTTTTTCTTCAAATCCCAGCCTAATAAAATAACAGGTGGGCGTGGCAGAGGCCTCGAGCTGTCGAACTTGTAAACGGCTGATTTAAGATAGATCGGGAAGCTTTCTCTTTGTTTCTGTTAAAAGATACGGAGCTGTACGAATGAAAAAGGGGTGCGTCTAACATGCGCTCGCACGCGCGTGCGCAAATTTACCACTCTCATCACCTGGCATCCATAGATCCTATCCCCGGAGAAACTGGGGCAAAAACAGATACGATATATTGCTACTATCATTCAGAAGATGAAGAAGAACCCTGCTCATATGGAACACGCCCACCAACGGGGCCATTGACTTGAAATTGAAGCTTCCAAAGAATATGTCGTTCTTTTGTGCTTTTGATGGCCATATTTGATAAGCGTCATAATATTAGTACAAAGACCTTAATTTAATCAGTTAAAAGCTGTCTCGAAACTGAATTAATGGCCATACCTTTAAATGATTTGATGAATATAAGTTGGGTCTCACTAAAAGCTATCATCTACCATTCAGTAGTAAAGCAGTTCACCTGTGATCACGGTTGTTCCCTTATTTCAAACAGTATGTTGCAGAATCGTGATGCTGATTCAACAGGTATTCTTGTAATTGTTACATTAAATATAGAAAGGTTGATGAATTATGTATTCATGATGTTGGCTGTTGAACACCAAAATCACCCAAATACAGAAACAGTAAATAAAACCTGTTTTTTTTTTTCTTAGACTTCAGTTCCGTATTATCTATGCGATTTCCCTCACTTGAATATTAGATTATTGGATAGTAATCATTGCCTGATCGGCATTTCTAAGTAATAGATACACGGCGGGTATTTAGCGAGAAATGGCAGTTTCTTATAGTATTTTGGTTGCTTATTTACAATTTAACGTTATATTTTGGGGGTCGGCTGTAATTAACCTGTAATTAACCCCGTAAGTCCATCCAACAAGGGGTTTCCATACGCGATCTTCGCAAGACAGAGCACGGGTACGTCTGTTTCGAACGGTTCATATCCCGTCCGGCAAGTGCAGTACCTTGGAAACTGGTTTTTCCTACACTTTTCGGGCTTCTGACACTGGCGGTGCATTTGTTTGTTGTCGGCCAAATGGAATGTCCCTCCGCTGTGTTTAGTACTGGCCCGGGGGGGGGGGGGGCGGTACCCATATGTTAACAAATTATTGCACTTGCCGGCCGGGATATGAACCGTTCGAAACAGACGTACCCGTGCTCTGTCTTGTGAAGATCGCGTATGGAAACCCCTTGTTGGATGGACTTCTGGTGTTAATTACAGGTTAATTACAGCCGACCCCCAAAATATAACGTTAAAATTGTAAATAAGCAACCAAAATACTATAAGAAACTGCCATTTCTCGCTAAATACCCGCCGTGTATCTATTACTTAGATCTACCGTTACATTAAATATAGAAAGATTGATGAATTAAGTTATGTATTCATGATGTTGGCTGTTGAATACCAAAGTTACCCAAATAGAGAAACAGTGAATAAATCCAATTTTTTTTTTTTACTTCAAAGGCGTCATTTCAGTTCCGTATTATTTATGCGATTTCCCCTCACTTGAATATTAGATTACTGGATAGTAATCATTGTCTGATCTACTTTTGCTTCTTTAACGATCGGTTCCTTGTTTGATAAACAACTTCTTGTTTTGAGTTTGTATTTTTGCCTTATTAGTGCTTTTACATCACCGCGTCGGACTGAAAAGTGAATCGAACAGATTCCCGAAAGCTCTCTGTATAGATTTATTTTAATTTATATGTACCCACACTTAACTATGGATTTGTTTCTCCATAATCATTATTTTAAAAAGCACCGCTCACACTTTTCAGTTTGGGGATTTACAGCTCAGTAAATCGAGATAGTTGGATCCTTGCCACATTACCTGAAATAAATAAGGACCATCAAATATCGTTTGTGTTGGTTTCAAGAGAACAGATGTCTACACCAGGCCTCTCACCCCTTCAGCACCTTGCTACACTTACAATAAACGTTCTGCTTGGATGCCCCAACGCAAATACATCTAAGAGTCTTAGATCTGCCACAGAAATTTGGGAAAGACACGTTTTGAGTGAGGAGTATACACTGGGCCTTCCAGCTTAGAAGGACTTACCAGGCCGACAAAACATTTCTCGAAAAGTTAAGAGTTGAGATTCTGCGACCACTATACTTCTCTCAGTGGACATTTTGAAGCTAGCTAGTGGTTATTCGACCCTACAAAGCCTACAACATCAACAATATCCCTCAATAAAGAAATAAAAACTACCTTGAAATGCCTTGTTCTTTACCGAAGTCCTCTCCACCTCGGAGTTTGTTTCCGACAACGTCCACTTCACTTCACGTTTAGAACTACACTGAGTGTTCCAAAATAAGGACAGGATTTGCTTTGACCAATCAGAGGCCTACACCATAAACAATGTTTCTAACGCCTCCTTTTATTGGCTGAAATCTTTGGGTTTTGGTAAAGCGTCCTTCGTAGACGATTCCTTAATGGCTAGTGAGACGAAAACCCATTCTCAGAAATTTCTATGAAGATTATTATTACCTCCAGTATTAAGAAAAAAAGTTATTAACAGGTAAATAAATGGATGTGCACAAGGCAAATGAAATAACTGGGAATCCACTTAAAAATTTCAATATAATAATGACTAAAATATGTAAATATTCAGCTTGTAAATCGTAAAATGAAAATCGGCCACAAACTCTTTGTTTCAGAAGATCCAGCAAAAGATTGGATATGAAAGGCATCTAAATTTCTGTCTAGGGACTTCACCTCTGTGGGCATTATATATATATATATATATATATATATATAATATATTATATATATATATATATATATATATAATATATATATATATATATATATATATATATATATATATATATATATATATATATATATATATAAAATTAGCCCAAGTACCCTTTGATGCATGTTGGGTGGGTAAAAAGTTAGGATAAGCCAAGCCTGACCAGATGATGTGATTAACACGTGTCATTTTCTAGCATCAGGTTTAATACATTTTTATTTATTTATTTGTTAATTTATCCGTTATACTAATAACTGATCTCCGCTTTCTGTGTTTCCCTTTTACCTTCTGTTACTTCTTTCGAAGGAAAACCTTAATATTCTTTGAGAGCTTTAATTTTAAGTCAGTGGCCTTTGTGGGCTAGTTCCATATTAATAAGGTTCATCTTTCTGAATATAATAATAACAATAATAATAATAATAATAATAATAATAATAATAATAATAATAATAATAATAATACTCAGTTTGACAGGAGTTTTATCTTGGCTACAACTAAAATGTGGAATAGTTTGCTACTGCAGTTGTGGAATCCCCTGATTATCAACCATTTAAGCGAGGAACCATTCATTCCTTGCTTTCTTTGCTGATGTCTCCTGAATTTCAGGTGTATCGGTTTTATATTTTATTCCCTCATGTTTATTTATCACCTTTTCCTGTAACTTGTCTCTCTCTCTCTCTCTCTCTCTCTCTCTCTCTCTCTCTCTCTCTCTCTCTCTCTCTCTCTCTCTCTCTCTCTCTCTCTCTCTCGGTTTTATTATAGTTTTATTATAGTTTTATAGTCTGTTGACTCTGTCCATATGGGTTTTTCAGGTGAAGTTCAAGAGAGAAAGGAGGAGAAAATGACAGAATGACAGAAATCTAGTCTTCAGCAAACTGACCCCATACGGGAAATTGTAATAATTTACCTTTAAGAAATAATAAAACACGATCTTCATGCACTCCCAGATTGTCTGAGAAATGGACTGACTTTCACAATGAAATGCTGATCCTATGGAACTACACAGGCCCACACAGCGCTGCAGCTACAGCGGTAACACAGCAGGAATCAAGGAGGTGAACGTAGGAACTACAAAACTACGGCTTATGGAAGATATCACAATAAGCTTTGTATAACTCATGTCAAAAACAGAATTTGAAAACAAAGCCTTTACATTTTACATTACAATTTCAGGACAAATTTATGAACTATGGAACATAATTAGAAAATAACAGAGAGAGAGAGAGAGAGAGAGAGAGAGAGAGAGAGAGAGAGAGAGAGAGAGAGAGAGAGAGAGAGAGAGAGAGAGCGTAGTTTTCAGTGTTTATAATTGTCATATTCTCTCTCTACTTAAATCCTTTTATGCATAGAGAGCGAGGTAGATAGATAGATAGACAAATGGACAAACAGAGAGAGAGAGAGAGAGAGAGAGAGAGAAGAGAGAGGAGAGAGAGAGAGACAGAGAGAGAGAGAGAGAGAGAGAGAGAGAGAGAGAGAGAGGGCAAGGTTTTCAGTGTTATAATTGTCATATACTCTCTCAACTTAAATCATTTTAAGCATAGGAGAGCGATGGAGATAGATACATAGACAAATGGATAGAGAGAGAGAGAGAGGAGAGAGAGAGAGAGGAGAGAGAGAGAGAGAGAGAGAGAGAGAGAGAGAGAGAGCGTAGTTTTCAGTGTTATAAATGTCATATACTCTCTCTACTTAAACCTTTTATGCATAGAGAGCAAGAGAGATTGATAGATAGACAAATGGACAAACAGAGAGAGAGAGAGAGAGAGAGAGAGAGAGTAGTTTTCAGTGTTATAATTGTCATATACTCCTCTCTACTTACATCCTGTTATGCATAGAGAGCGAGGGAATAGATAGACGCATAGAGAGCGAGGGAGATAGACAGACATATGGATAAACACAGAGAGAGAGAGAGAGAGAGAGAGAGAGGAGAGAGAGAGAGAGAGAGAGAGAGAGAGAGAGAGAGAGTGAGAGAGAGAGAGAAAATCTATTGTTATTCAAATATCCTAAATTACCATTTTCTATAAAATCAATTTTCTTACCCAAGTAGAAAACGTAGATATTATTTAAATGGTTAACTATAGAAATCTCGTCTGCCTCGCTTTTTCAATTTCATAAGTCAACTAAAATCATTATAAAGATAAACATATTTATATCATTGTATGACGAAAGGCATTACTAGTAATGCAACGAAGATTTCTGCTTGCTAATGATACTAAATAAAAGGTATTACGTGTTAGAGATGGCATATATAAGATATTTTTTATTAAGTAAAGTTTTCTCAAGACCTACACTAAAGACATCTATTGAGTGCTATGACAATCTTTGGATGAACTTTGGTTGTTTGAAGACGAAACTATTATATACTCATTTAGCAAGACCACGAATAAATCCTTTATCAATATATATGATAACTATTATGGTAAGACGTACTATATATTTCTAAAATTGATTCTTAAGTAGGGGACATTTTGAAGAACGTCAAAAGTTTTCAGCAAAGGGACGAAGTTCGTTTCTGGTAACAAACAATGGCTGCTCCTTGTCCGGATAGGACGCAGGATGACCAACATTAATAGAGGCTTTAACACGCAATTCAGGGCCAATGACCACCTATTCTTTACGAAAATCAATGAACGAAAGATGGCCACCGATTCTCGTAATGAATACTTCGTCATTTTCGATCTAAAAATAGCAAATAATGAGGAAAATGTAAGAAAATTCTCTCGTTTAAAAAGTCTAAAAAGTTGGCATTCGTGACACATCAAGGACTAATCGCAGCAAACTTCGTGAATCCTTTAAATTCTATTTTGATCGAAATTTTGCCAATTTAGAGATATATTCAATAAAATTAATTGTTTCTGGTTGAAAGTATGTTTCGAGTTGGCTGAAATTCGTGGAATTTCGAAAATTGAGGTTGAAATACGTCGGAATTTGTAACTCGGAATTACCAACCTTAAAAATCGTGGATACGATAGGGAATCGACAAGGAGCCCTGGGGATATGAGTAATACAAATGGAATGATATAGATCAAAAAACAGATTGTAATTTCTATCAATTTATATATGAATTATACCTAATTTCTCTCTGCAAAAAAGCTAAAAGTACATTTGCACTTGGTAATCCTGTTACCCATATCAGTATCACTACCATTTTAAGCATTTCCTGACCTTTTTATTGCACTTTTTCTTTATATGATATTAATATAGAGGATATTCTGACTTCACTACAGTTCTAGGAGATAATTCAATCTTTATAACC